>WBNO01030080.1:477200-490510 GCA_013400575.1 Peucedramus taeniatus
AAGCAGTGCCCGGGCCTGGGCGGGCGGAGCGGGCGGGCGGCTCCCGGGGCTCTGCTGTGCCCTCCGCTTCCCCCCGCTGCGGGCGAGCCGGTGTGCGGGGAGCCGCGGGGCCCGGGCCTTCGTGGGCCTCTCAAATCACTCAGAAATCGGTTAAGTCCAGCCGGACTCTTTCCGTGTTTCCCGGTGCCCTGCCGCCGACAGGCACTAGGCTCGGCATTCCCTCCGTGCCATCTTCCCCGTCCTGTAGTTTTGCCACAAGCAGCTGGCCGGAGGCTGCTTGTCTCTTTGCATTTAACTCCCAGTGGAAATAGTTGTGGCTATTGCATTAAATCCCAGAGCCCCTCAGCAGCCTTTGGTGTGTTTTGCCGTGCTGAGAAAATCTCTGCTCTCCGGGGTCTCAAGCCTGGCACAGACAAAGACGTGGCAGCCGCATCTCGGTTGCGCCAAGAGCGCAGCAGGCAGGGAGCTGGGAATGAAGGGAGGAAGCTTTGCTGGAAAAAATAGTTGTTCGTTTCCTGTTCATGGTGTATTCAAAGCCTGAAGGCTCAGCTGGCAGGTGGACTGCAGTTCGCTGCTTTGGGCTTTCTCCCAAAAGGACCGTATTTAAACTTCTTACTAAATCTTGAGGACTTTGAAGCTCAGGGTTCATTGCTTGTATTTGTTAAAATTGAGTGTTTTCATAGTGTTTCATGCTTTGAAGCCCCGGTTTTTTAATAAGCAAGTTTTGCCTTTCATAGGCCTTTCAGAAATATTGGAGGTCAGGGAGTGTCCCTCTGACTTGCTTTTTCTCAGGCTGTTCTATCGTGATCTCAATCTAGTTGTTTATTTGTGGACTAAGATTTGAGCCTTTAACTGGTCTGATTTTGTGTGAATTATGTACATAGTAAGTTTGTTATTCATGACCACGTTAATTATTAAAATTATCCTATCTGTTCTATTGTGTACTTTGTTTACTTTTTCAGTGTCTGTGGCTGAAATACTGAGGTATTTGTTTAGTCAGCTATGTTCAAGCTATGTTTTTTAACTACTGGGACCCTTTGTTCTTTGCTTTTAAAAAAAAATAGATGCATATTTTTGTTGTTTTATTTGGCTTGCAATGTCTGAAAATTGCTTTTGGCTGAGTCAAACTATAGCCAAGAAAAACTCATTCTGCCCAAGTCACATCTGTTTGTCCAGACACTGAGATTTCAGGGTTGGAATCCGTGTGCCTGCCTTACCCTGCACAGGCAAACACAGCCAGGTGGCAGGAGGCTCTAAAAGCAAAGGTGACAGGACTCCACTAATCTTTGCTAAATTTGACACTGCTCACTGTTGGCATCTTGGAGCCTGAGCCAGCGAACCAACCCCAGGCTCTGTGGTGTCTGGCCATGCCAGAGGGTTTTGCCATTTGCCTGACTGGGCTGTGACAGACTCTTTAAAGGGCCTTTTATCCATAAACAACCTTTACACTTTGTCATATAATGTATTAAAAGATAGCACTGTTTTTCTCCCATGCTTTGCTGAGATGTGTCACTCAAGGTAGGCTGTAAAACTGATTCCTGTGCTGCTCAGTTGAGCATATAATTTGCTGCAATAACATTTGACACCTCCTGAGAGTAGCTGGGTGGCTCATACCTCTCTGGCTGTGAGGGCTCTGTACTGGGCCTGGGCAATTTTTGCTGCGTAATTCATATTTTTTTTGGCTTGTGCTCTTTGAGGCCGCCTTCTTCCCCAGGAGCTCAGGCTTGGGGTTTTTTTTAGCACCAAAGTTCATACTGTGAAGCACAAGGGTGGAGGCTAGAGTTAGCTATGACTGCCACATTTTATTAGTTAAGTTCTTAGGGTGTTCAGCACTGTTATGTTTTCACTTAGAAATCACAGCTTCAGTGAGGGTGATGCTTCAGACAGTGTAATTTGCATCAGCACAATCCCCTGTCAGCCCTGGCTGCTGCAGACTGTTGTGGATGCCAGCTTGAGGTTCCTGGAATCTCTGTGCTGAACTGTTTTTTTGTGTGGGTCTCTTTTAGGAGAATGTGTTTATTGGTCAATCCAAAATCTACAGCTACCTGAATCCCAACAAAGCTCCTGGTGCTCGCCCCCCGCTTCAAGAAGAAAACTCTGTCATGTATCACGAGGTGAAATGTCAGGGCAAAACACTAAAGGAAACCTACAGGAAAGGAGCTGGTAAGACTGAGCTTTGGATTGCTTATCTTGGTGAATATGCTCCCACCCTCCCAATTCTAACATTTTCATCAAGAAATAAAAGCAGTGAGGAGGAGCCCAAATTGTGGATGTGGAGTGTCAAGCTTCACAGTGAGTAGAAATGGGAGTGTTCTGGAAGTTTATGAAGGGGAAGAAGACCCATCTGGCTTGTGTTTAAAGGTGCATTTAACAGCCTTGGTAATTTGTCAAAGCACTTTGATGCAACCTCTTTTACAAGCAGGTATTTTCAGTCCCATTTGATGCAGGGAGTGTCAGGCTTTCTTGAAATTTGGGGCCTTTAGTTCCTAATTTGGCTCCCCGGTTTTGACAAGGAAGTGGAGGTGGCTTTAGCTTGTCCCACTGCTGAGGCCTTGCAGCTGTGCTTCTTTTCTCCAGTGAGACTGAAACATCTGTCTCAGCAGATGGGACCTGATGATTTACTCGACATAAAAACGTTATTGAGCTTTAAACCACACTCACCTACCCCTGAGTCAATTGTCTAAGGAGGAGGATGTGGTTTATTGGGGTAGGATGCAAAAAAAACAGGTAAATGTTGGTTGTGGGGAGTGTAGATTTCTTGTCAGTGCCAGCCCTTTAGCTCCCGTGGATTTACCCTGGGTGGCATTGGCCACTTGGTATCAACATCTGCAGCTGCTGAGCCCAGCAGTGCAGGGTCATTGCTTGCTGTCCTTTTTCTCTCATTTGACAGAACTCTAAACCACTGGAATTAATTTAAAGCACTTGGGTGTAGTTGGCCCTAAGTTCAGAGCCTTACTCGATTTCATTGTCACCAGGAAAAAAGAATGGTGGCAAAATAGTTGAAGGTGCTGTGAAACCAGAAGACCAGAAGGATAAGGAAGGTGGGTGCAATCCTTCGGTGCCCTCCTCTGATCAAAACCAAGAAACTGTGGAAACCCAAAAGACTCCCCTGCCTGCAGACTGTGCCGAGGAGGCCAACGCAAAACCAGCTCAGAAAAAGATGGTGAAAGCAAAACGAGGACCAAGGAAAAAGTAAGTGACTTGTGGAGTTGTGAAAGGACAGCTCTTTGTTTTCTCGAGAATATCACACTTTAAAAACCCTAAAATAGCATCTAAGCACCTACTTTGCAGAGGACTTGTTTTTCTTGAAAGCAAGGTTAATGTTCTATTGTTCTATCACAAGTTCTGGTCACCTATGGAAAAAAAGAAATTAATGAGCCATTAAGACCTACTTTCCTGTGGACAAATGGGAATGTCTTGTCAGAAACAGAGCAGTTGGAGGCTTCCTGGCTGAGCTGATACCCTTTCTCTTGGTATCAGAGTAATGTGACCTAACATTAATGAATTCCTTGCCAAGCAGTTTTCGTGACCTAAATTTTCGAGTGCCTTCTGGCGAGGCACGCAGGGGGCCCCAGACTTGTAATGTGACCTTCAGCTGATTTCCAACGACATCTCACTTGTATTGTTCAAGAATTAGTACTGGAGTAATGGAAATAGTGTGGGGAAGAAAAGGGGATGCAGCTGTGGCTTGAAGCTAAGAGTACTGATAAAAAACACTGATTCATATTGATCACTTTTCAGCTTACCGAGCTCAAATAAAAATTTCTTGCACATACCTTTGCTCTAGTGGTGTAACTTAACAAATAGGCTGAAATGTGTGTGTGTGTTCTTTTTCTTCCTCCTTAGAACACAAGGAAGAACACCAAACCGAAAAGTGACAGATTATTACCCAGTTAGAAGAAGCTCCAGGAAGAGCAAATCTGAATTGGAGGTAGTGCTTCTTGTTAAAATGACATTATTTATAACATGTCTGATTAGCTGAAAATTTGGGGGAAGTGTGTAACTATGGTTTCCATTCCAAATGCAAATAACGTTGTGCACTTGAAGTATTGTTAAGAACATGCTTAAAATTTGGAAATGCTGGTCCAGTTTAGAGTAGAATCAGGCTGTTTATGTATTTTGGAGGGTAGAAATCTGTCTTTCTGCCATTCCAGTTTGCTGGAAATATGAGATGGTTTGAAACAATGAGTGTCATTGGTGGGTAATTTCCTTCCAGCTCTGGAAGAAGCTACAAAAGCTATCAACAATATTGTGGTTTTGTTTGTTCTTGTTTCTTCTGCAGACTGAAGAAAGGAAGAAAATAGATGAGCTGATTACAAGTGGGAAAGAAGAAGGAATGAAGGTAACTGCAGTGCCAACCTAAGTAGTCATGTACTGTTTATTATACAGTATCTTGATGTTAATCTATTTAAACAGAGAGTAGCAGAACTCA
The DNA here is from genome assembly GCA_013400575.1 of Peucedramus taeniatus. Classification (NCBI taxonomy): domain Eukaryota; kingdom Metazoa; phylum Chordata; class Aves; order Passeriformes; family Fringillidae; genus Peucedramus; species Peucedramus taeniatus. Next base: position 481,633 of record WBNO01030080.1, read on the forward strand.
GTCTCAGGACCCTGTGATTCTCTGAGGAAAATCCAGGAAAACTGGAACACACAGTCCTTCCTTTTAGTGAATAGTGTTGGTCTCTGAAGGATATGTATGTGCAGCCTCAGTTATAAGTACTGAGGGGGCTTTAAGGTCTTTACAGAAATGCACTCCTGAGTTCTTTCATTGGAAGACTTTGTGTCCAGCTACCCAGTAACTCAGAGTGTGTCCCAAACTCATCCTGCATTTCTTCCACAGTGCCATGCATTGTGCTTCTGCAGCACACACAAATTCCCTTTTGCAGCAGTTTTTTAATGACAAATCATTTCCTAGTAATCAGCGTATCTGCAATGATGTAAATCAGCTGGGAAATGAGAAAGTATTTTCTTTTCAACTCAACAGATTGATTACATCGATGGCAAAGGAAGAGGAGTAATTGCTACTAAACATTTTAATCGAGGAGAATTTGTGGTTGAGTATCACGGGGATCTCATCGAGATCACCGATGCCAAGAAACGAGAGGCTGTGTATGCTCAAGACCCATCCACAGGCTGCTACATGTACTACTTCCAGTACCTCAGCAAAACCTACTGGTAAGCTCAAGTTTCCATTGATAGAGACTTTGAATGCTGCTAATTCTTTTCTTGTTTTCATGCAAATTTTTTGTTTTTAATGGGAACTGTGAATTATGACATCTTTTTGAGCACTGATCCGTGGTCTGAGAGCCTCCTGTATGTCTGGGCTATGAGGAATGGTAGGTGACTCAAAGCCCTCTTCTTTGAAGTACAGCACAAGCTATGTGGGGGGTTGCTCTGCTTGGATGAGGCTTGTAGTTCTGCAGTGGTCTTCTGCCTAAATTTATCCTCTTGTAAAATGGACTCATTTATCTGAATTGAGAGGAGTTTGGAAAACAGGATGGACAGACTCCCTGGAAGAGAAACATTTATTTCAACTTTGACTGGGTGTCCTTGTTGCTCTAGTCTCTGACACCCACTTCAGTCCAAGCTTTATAATTTGCTTCACATCTGGGTTCTGCTATTCCTGGAAACAGGCAGCTCAGACAGTCCAAACGTTTCATTTTCTGTGTTTTGTACTAACTTAAAAACCTCCTGGGGTTGTTTCCATTTCCCTGCCTTGCCATATTATGGTTGTCTATTTAATCATGGTCATTCTGTAATGTAACATGATAATGTTCTGTTTCTCCTTAATTTTTCAAGACTGGTGTGGATTCCTCCTCCTTTGTGTGATTTGCATTTTGGGCTTTGTCCCCGAGCGTGCCCCTGTCCCTGTCCCAGGCGCAATCCCGCGTTCTGTTCTTGCTCTTTCAGTGTCGATGCTACGAAAGAAACGAATCGTCTGGGAAGGCTCATAAATCACAGCAAGTGTGGCAACTGTCAGACCAAGCTCCACGACATCGATGGTGTGCCTCATCTCATCCTCATAGCTTCCAGGGACATTAAGGCAGGTGAAGAACTGTTGTACGACTATGGAGACAGAAGCAAAGCTTCCATTGAAGCTCACCCGTGGCTGAAACACTAATTCATCTTCCTTGTTTTGGGGTTTTTGTTTTTGGACTGAGTGTTCTACAAGGAGTCAGTGAATTATTTTTTTTTTTCTGCCCTCACTTCCCTCAGCTTTCTTAGTGGATGGCTTATGGTCTTCCGAGCTCCTTAAGAACTGCCTTTTTGCTTTGCAGTATTTAAATACCTATTACAGTTTTCCAGGCAGGCTTGAATAATTGATCTTAGATTGCCAAAACTTTTATATCATAAAAGGAAAACCCTCCTTAAAATTCGAATGCTTCTGCGTAGTGACCAGTGCCACTTGAGCAGTGAAAGACTTGCACAGAAACTTAATCACTGGGCTTGTGCTTCTGCTTTTGCAAGGAAATCTCATGCCCCACTTTGGGGTGCTGAACTTGGCTTTATGACAGAAGTACTGCTGTACTCTGACTTGGTCATCCAGTGGCTTCACTGCCTGTCAGACTGCTTTTCACAGCCCAGTGCTGACAGGCTTCTCTGAGATGGATGCTACTGTCACTCTCAAATAATTTGTGGTAGGAATCCAGTTTCTCCCATGTCATACATTCTGTTGGCAGTGAACTTCAAATGCACTGGCACTGAGGGAAAAAAGGATGGTCAGATTGACTGCTTCCTTTGGAGAAATTGCTCCCAGCCAAATGAGGATAAATTTTGATAGACTGGGTTGATACTGATTACAGATGTGAAGATAGAACTTCACAGTGAGAATTAATGTTTGACATTTACTTATTTTCTAAACTTTGAGAAGGTACCTTTTTTATAGTCGATGGCTGATTCTTGGAGGTGTCTCCCAGAGCATTTTAAAGAAGTAAAAACTCTCCAAGATTTTTATATTACCTTCCTATGCTAATTAGCCACATCAGAAGCTATTTATTTACTGTGAATGCTTGAAGTAGAGCATAGTGGTTCCAAAAATAGGAGTCATCTTCATATGCAGCTTCAAACTGTAGTGATGGAGTTCATGCAGTGAAGAAAGTAGATTCCTTATTGCCTGGTCCTGTAGGTCTGTCCAGCACAGTCTGGTCCCACTGTCTCACATGGCAGTCGAGCGCTTGGCATCTCGTGGATGTTTGGATGTTTCTGTTGGAGAGCCAAATCTGGGATATAGGCAGGCAATACAATGCAGGTCCTTTATGTTAAAGAGGAATTCTTACCAGTTGGAATTTTTGCCAAGGCAGGCTTGGCATGTGTGTAGATGAAAATGGCTGTGAGCCATCAGCCACGCTTGCTGCTGGAAGATGTCAGCAAGGGATCTGTGGCTCTGTTAATGTCTTCTATTCCTCATGTCTTGAAGGCTGCTGCTGTTCCAGCTGAATGCCCTCTAGACAATCTTATGCTTGCCTATGTGATAGGTCAGATAGCAACAACATCCTGGTTGTGTGCTCCAGCAGCAAGAGAGGTGGCTTAGTGATGTATTTTTTAAATTAAAAACTTGAAGACAATGTCTCTGTAAAATAAAGAATATATTTATTATTGATGAAACGGCTGCTATACTACCTGTCTCCATTGCAGTTTTATGAGCATTTTGAAAGAAAGCTGTGAAAATCATTAGCTATTAAATGCTTTATATTATTTACTGCTTCACACAAGGCAAACTCATCAGAGCTGGGTATTTTCCCATTTCTGAAGAATTTACTGGAGACCTGTTACATTACATGTTCTGAGTTTCAGGTAAGCCTCGCTGGCCAACTTGTCTGAGTTGGCACTGATTTTTATTTTTCTCTGGTCTCAGTAACAGAGACCTCAGTAATGTGTACAGTGTCCTGTTAAACTAGAGCACTTCCCTTAAGTCAAAATTGGAATAAATTTTTTAAATTTTATTTAAACATTTACGTGTTCTCTATCAGGTTGAATAGCTTAAAACCTCTGTACTTCAGCATCACTTTTGTAAACAAGGAAGGGGAAAGATCTCCCTTGTTTTACATAAAAAGAAAATGTCTTCTCTGAAAGCTTAACTGGTAATTGAGTAGCACTGCATTGGAGGATGGAAATAAAGCTCATGTTGCACTGCATATGTATCCTTTACTTTTCTAGGAACACATACAGAGATCTAGAGATCTATCTCAATGTACTTCTCACAGGAATGTGTCATTTGGGTGTTTATCTCTGTGCCTCACAGGAAGGCTTCATCTTCTAACAAGGTGTCACAGGGAAAGATACTCTTGGGTTGGGAGCTAAACTGCCTTTTTTTTAAAGGAGATTGGAAAATACATCCCTGGATAAGCTGTGGAAGAGGATGGAATTCAGATCACGTGTAAGCATCTCTCTTCAGCTCAGAGGTGCATCCTGCCTGTTGCTGATTGTTTCTTTGTTTCATTTTTCTGTACGCAAAGCCTCTGCTCAGGCCATGCAGTAACTGCCTTCTCTGCTGCCATGCTCTAGAAAATACACAATGAGGGCATGGCAAAGGCTTATTGATATTTTGAAGATGGCAAATGGACTTCAGTGGTTCTGTGCCCTGGCTAAACCAGCTGGCTCAGGTCAGCCACCTGTGGTGTGGCTTTGCTGACAGACAGTTGTTCCTGACCTCTGAAAGGAGGCTGCAGCTCTGCCTTCTGCTGAGCCACATTCACATTGTGCAGCTGAGCAGATGTGTGAAGTGCCCTATATTTTTCATGCTGTCAGTGCAGAAGAGGGAATCAAAAGACTTCAGAGCCTGCTTTTATTTCTGAAGAGAGTAAGATCACAGTTTGATACCTGTCACTGCTTCTTTTATGTCTGTTCAGACTTCTGCTCTGGATATTCTACCTTTCTAAATGGAGAACTTAATTGGTGTCTTTCAAGCTTCTTTTCCCACTCCTCTGTTTGCCCTATATGCTTCCACTGGTGCTAAATCTCATTACTGGGGCCAATACACAGCTTGTGGCAGGTGATTGAAGGAACAGAGCTTATGCAAAACACAACTCCCTACCACAGGAGACCTTCAGCTGTCAGGAATGAAATGTTTGCTGCATCTGTTCCAGTCTGAGCCCTGCCTGCACCTTGGCCCTTCATGTGGGCAGAGCCCAATTGCAGCAGCTTTTCTTCCTTTGCTGTGCTTTTCTCCACTGTTCATCTCACCCCCAAACAGCCACTTGTGAATGGCATGTCTCTCTTACCTTCATCTTTCAAAAGCATTTGGGCTGAATGTTTTAATAGCTGGACAGGATCAGTATGCTGTAGTACAGATCATCACAGGCTCTTTTAATAAGAATAACCCCAACTTTGTATAAACGTTTTATTTTCTACACGTGGGTAATGTCTGACAGTAAGAAATACAAAAAGTGTCTGTTTCAAACAGTTGCTGAAAAAGCAGAGTAAAATCTATTCTGAAAGAATATTATACAACAGGATTTAAATGAGATTGCTCATTCTCTACAGTAGGAGTGATGCTGCTGCTTCCAATCATTGTCTTTCCCAACACCTCTGAGGCTCATCAGTGCCATTCTCACCAGCAGCAGTTAAGTCCTTGAGGATGTTCATTTTCCATGTTTAAAAGAAAACCTAAAAAAAAAAGAAAAAATCAATAGCAGAAAGGAAACAATGTACAACTGGAAAACAAGGAACAGGCAGGGCTCTGTCAATGTGCTATTTTGGGGGACTTCAGGGGCAGACCCTGAGCTTGTGGGTTTTGTGTACAAGGCAAACAAAAGCCTGGGGCCAGCTGGGGTGCTCCCACAGCACGGCCCTGAGGGGCTGGCAGGGAAGGCAAGTATTGAATCATTTTGCTCAGGAATGCTTGTTTTTCCTAGGAAAAAAGTGACTCCCTGCTTGCCTGGGTGGGGATTGCTTTCCTGTGCAGTGCTTTTTCCCCAGGAAGAGATTGCTTTATCAGGTTTTTAACTTTACATGGAGAGCAGAAAACAATATCCAGCCAACTAGGCTAAAGTTCAGCATCCATCCCTGGATTCACTGTGTAAGGAGTGGGCCATGTTCTCACAAATTCTGCCCCACAAGCTGCAGACAAACTTACAGCCGTTTGATGATTGTCTTCTCCTCACTGTCCTTTCTGGTGCCAGCACTGCTGCCACTGGCTTCTTTTTCCAGTTCTACAGTTTGGTCCCTTTTCTGTGAGATGATCCCACTGGGAAAAGAAATGGTTTTGTTTATTTTTTGTGGGTTTGTGCAGAGTGTGACAGTGCATGAGTTAGACCTCTCACTGGACATGGATGAATGAGTGTTCACAGGACAGGGATGGCAGCCCAGCCTCTTCCTTGTAGTGAACTGAAAAGAATGAATTATTATCCCTAAATACAGCAATGTAATGGTGCCAGGGTCATGCTTTAATGAGAACACTAAAAAAGTAACAAGCTGACTTCTCCACAGAGAAAAAATGGCAAATCATAATGGGGGTGAAAGGGAAGTGTAATCACACTTGCATTTGTGCAGAAGTCCAAGGATAAGAGGATGGTGTGGACACAAATGGTGAATTTCTGCAGGGGTGAATGTGTGGTACCTCCAGTGCAGCCACCCAGGCTCACAGCAGGCCTGGGAACAGATGGGAGATTCCCAGCTCCCCTGCAAGGCAGGTGCCTGTTCCTCTTTCCACCCTACAGAGGAGAGAAGAAAGGCTTTGCCTCAGCTCTAGATTTTGCCATCCCACTTCAGTGTTTCTACACTCCAGAAGCTGGAACCATCTACTCCAGGCAACAGTTATGGTTTGAGCAAAGGGTGTTTTCCCTGCCTGGAACAGGGTGAGATTTTCCCAGCCTGCACACTCAGTGTTTTCACAGTGTGTCCTGAGCTGACCCCGGTCATTTGGAGAGCTCAGTGGATCAAAGCCTGTGCCTGCAGTAGCTGCAGGCAAAGAGTAGCCAAGCAACACTCAACTGGATTTGGAAATAAAAACACAGAGCACTTAAAAACTGGTGTGACACCAGGCACGGGGTAATTCAGAGGCAGACTCTCCTCTTGGATAAATGAGACAATGAGCTGTTGGGTGACACTACAGAGCTCTAACATCTGCATGGTAACTTCTACCCAGAAATCATGATGAAAAATGCAGCCCCCAAACACCACCAGTCACTTAGAGCCAGTCTCTGAGATGTTTGTTACCTTGTGTTATGCAGAGCTTATTTCCAATGTCTACAGGGCATTTTAGAACATATATTTATCCTCTTCTCCTGCACAATTACTTTTTACTACAATTACAATTAGGATTTTATGTGACTGTTTAGAGGGAAAATGGGTTTTGGCTTAAGCTGTAACACTGTATGAGGAGATAACTTCACAAATTACTCGACCTGAAAATCAGCTCTGCCCTTCTCTTAGTGCACAGCACTGTGACTCAGAACACTAAAAACCTGAAAACATTCCCACTGTTAACATTTTTAACTTGGCCTGTACTAAACTGTAACAGCTGGGAAATCAAAGCAAGAAGCCATTCCACTCCTGCACAGCAAAGCAGCCAGCTGAGCTGGGGAAGTGCTGTCAGGCAGCTTGTAAATTCTTGGATTTAAGTGTAACTTCTTGGCTTAACCTGCCTGTTACAGACAAGGCAAAGGGCAGGCTTGCTGTATCCAGGAATGCTGCTGAGATATCCCAACTGAAATCTAATGTGCTCAGACATTTTGTGTCTAGATTCAGAAGTAATTTCTTGACCCAAAGAGTTTATAATCCAACCTGATGAGAGGGGGCAGAGGTTGGGAAGGAGAGCCTTTGGGGTGAATGAATTTGTAGCACCAAGATCAAAACCCTTCCCACATCCCACCCTTTGACTCACACTGACTCTCCCTTCAGCAAAGACCAAACCCTTCTCTGAAATCACTTGCTTTGCATAGTTCAAGTGCCTTACACAACCTTCTGTTGGCAGTCTTAAAAACCTCACAGCTTATCATGAATGATGAAAGAGCTCAATATTCTGTTTCTAGATCAGTGCCACCCACACCCCTGTGGGAGCGAAGGACCGGAGATCAACCAGCGTCCTGCTGCAGGAGGAAGGAAACTTTGACTAAAGCTGAGCTGGAAACCCCCCGTGCTCTTTGGTATGTAGTGTGGCTGTAGACACAGTATGTGTGCAGCTGCTGTGACTGCACAGATGAATTCCTGTGCACGAGAACCCAGCCTGGATGTGGAGTGGGAGTAACTGTGCGTAGGCTGAGAGTGGGACAATTATGGGAACAGGCTGAGAACTGTGCAGAGGAAAAGGGAGTTTGGTTTTTAAATCATGTTGCACAGAGACTTCATTGTTCCCCATTTTTCTTTGTTCACTTGTATGCTCTGGGGAGCACAGGGGTCATATCTGGACAGTGCCCATCCTGACCTAGGGCCCTAAACCTGCAAGACTCTCACCTGATAAGCTTCCCAGACATGAAATACTTGTTATTAGTAGTATTAGTTATCTGCTGACTTCAAGCTTTACCTCTTATAGCACTGTAGCTCCTCTTGCACCACCAGAAGCTGAGCTTTCAGCTGGTTCCTCTCTTGCAACACATCTCGGAGCTCCTGTAAGGTGAAGCGGGGCCGGTTGGGGTCTGTGAGGTCTATCACCATTTGATCTGGTCCAAGGCTGGGCTGTAAAATAAACAGTGGTGGATTTTGTAACCTCTCAAAAAACTCAGCATTCAGAGGGTTAAATATCTGGATTTTATAAATATGGAATTTTTAGAACTACTATGAATTCATCACAATCCTGATTTTTTTTTTTCCAAGTAGTTCATTATAGTTCTTCATATTTTTGTATTCCCTTAGTGACTGTGTTCCCCACCCAAGTATAGGCCACAACTGTGACAGGCTCTGACCACAGTTAAAAGCAAAGTCTCTTTCCCAAGAGTTTGCAATTTAGTTGTCAAGAAGATGTTTTTATCAGATTGTTCTCAGATGATGAGAGAAGCTGAGCCATCTAATGCCACACCAAAATTCCGTGTCAAAGAAAGGTGAGAAATGAACTCGACTTTTTTGATTTAAAACATTTGTAGTAATCAAGACATCCATTTCCCTCACAGGGGGTAACAAAGCCTCAGTGTTTGCATACAGTTGTCTCTATGGGGCCGGTGCTGTGCAAGAGCTGAACACGGTGAGTTTGTACTCTCTGAACTCTGCGTGTCTGCACAACTTTGCTGGGTCGGTGGCTACAGTGAAACTGGAGCGAGGAATCCACAGCACTGCGACCCGTAACCACCCCGAAGGAAAGCGCTTCAAGGCTTTCATGGCCAAAGACGGGAAATGACTTTGTGAGACTCGTCACTCCTGCTGACACAAAAGAGACCACAAGTATCGGCCGGCCCATCTGGTGCGGTTCTGGGGGCGCTCCGCGACCCGCGCGTGGTGTGCCCGTGCTGGGGAAGGGGCCCGTGTCCCGTGTGCCCGGGCCGAGCCCCGTGTGCCCCGGCCGAGTCCCGCACCCACCTGCGGGGCACTCCCGCGGGCCGCCGCCC
>WBNO01030080.1:491016-513575 GCA_013400575.1 Peucedramus taeniatus
GGACAGGCGGCGGCGGGAGCGGGGCTGAGGGGCCTCCTCGGCCGGGCCCGCGGGGAAAGGCCGGGCCCCTCAGGCCGGGGTAGGCCAGGGGAGGATGCGGCTCCCCGACACGGCTCTGTCCCGGCGTGTGGACTCAAACAACAGCGACACGGGTGGTTTATTTCCGTGTGTCACACTGTGAGGGATTTTTGGATGAACACAGTGCAGCGGTGCTGGAAGCGCTTCTGCACAGGCTGTTCTGACACAGCCGTGAGCCTGTGCCGTGTGTGTTCTCCTCCATTAGACAATGACTGACTGGGCCCCCATAGCGAAGGAGTACGACCCCCTCAAGGCTGGCAGCATCGATGGCACGGACGAGGAGCCCCACGACCGGGCCATATGGCGGGCAATGCTGGCACGGTACGTACCCAACAAGGGCGTCACAGGAGATCCTCACCTCACCCTCTTCGTGGCCAGGCTCAATCTTCAGACCACAGAAGAGAAGTTAAAGGAGGTTTTTTCCCGCTATGGAGACATCAGAAAGATCCGTCTGGTTCGGGACCTGGTCACGGGATTTTCCAAGGGTTATGCGTTTATTGAGTACAAAGAGGAGCGGGCGCTCCTGAAGGCCCACAGAGATGCCAACAGGCTGGTCATCGACCAACATGAGATCTTTGTAGACTTTGAACTGGAAAGAACTCTCAAAGGATGGATTCCCCGGAGGCTTGGGGGTGGGTTTGGAGGCAAAAAAGAATCCGGGCAGCTGCGGTTCGGAGGACGGGACAGACCTTTCCGAAAGCCCATCAATTTGCCAAACATGAAAAATGATTTCTATGGAGAAGGATCATCAGAGAAAAGAAATTGGTCCCGTGAGGGAACGAGGGACTGGAGAACGAGGGACCGGGACCACGAGAGGAGCAGGGACAAACGATGGCCAGAAAGGGAGAGATCGTGGGCTTGGGGTGACAGTGAGAGAGAGAGGGACTCCAAAGAGGAGAGGAGCAGGGGGAGGGAAAGGAAGGACAGAGACAGGAAGGACAGGGATAGAGAGCGGAGCAGGGACAGAGATACCAAGAAGCAAAGAGATGATGATAAGCACCGATAGGTGACCGTGCCTTGTCCTTGGGGTGTGTGACCTACCCTTAGGGCAGCTCGGGGCTGTGACAGCATTCCCAGAACAAGCTGTGGTGTTGCCACCTTGTGCCTGTGACTCTGCTGCCAGCAGCTCTCTGTAGTTTGGTTCCTACTGCAGTTCAGATGTGTGTCGAATTGTTCTTTAGAGAAAATAAACTTTTGTATGAATGTTTTTGAACTGGTGAGTGCTGTAAGAAATGCACCGTGTGTACAGGCATCCCTCTGAGCTGAGCACACACCTTGTCTGGGTGCCTGGGTGAGGAGTTACCCGTGTGCCAGGTGTCCACAGGTTTGTGATGAAACAGTCCTGTGCTGGAGACACAGGAATGGGACAGCAGCAAACTTCTGTGCCCCAAAACAGAAGCTGATGGGAAGTGGCTTCATTTTTGTGAAGACACTGGGACAGGCAAGACTTTTATTGATATTGTGTCCTTAACTAGTTCTGCCAGGTGGGAGAGAAACATAAAACCAATCCATGCCCATGTCATGGGAGGATGGAACTCCTTTGTACAGAGCAATGTGCACCACAGGACAGTAAGCACATCAGAAAATGCCTCATGTTCCTGATGAATCCATGGACTGTCACTGGAGGAGGGTGTCATTGGTAAGTGTGGTTGCAGCTGCACTCACTCTGTCCTCACCCTTCTACACAGGGTTTAAATTCATTCTGGAAACTGGGCTTGCTGCTGGCTGTAGCTGTATTGGGGAAAACAGAGGGCAAAACATCTTTTTCAGGGCTAGGATGTGTAAATACAGACACACCTCTTCCATTAAGGAGCTTACAATACTTTCTAGAAAAGGCTCTGTCATGTTCTTTGTCATCATAAGCCATTCCTAAATATATAATGTATTTTAAATTGTATTTCTTCAGTCTTGGAATGGCTCTGTTCTAAACCTTGTCTGGTTTGAGGCTGTATTTCTGTGAAGCTGTACACAGATCCATAGGCTTTATCCCCAAGAATGGATGGTATTACTTTCCACAAAAAAAGACACAAGTCTTGCAGAAATATGTGTTTTTCAGAAATATTTATTAAACTGTTAAAATGATTTACTGCCCAACCAAAAAAAAAAAAATAAACCAACCCAAAAAATGTCAGTGATCCTGCACTTGGCAGGCAGGATTGTTACACCCCTAACCTGCCAGCATCCTGGCCCCTTTTCTAAAAGCAGATTTTCCTTGAATATTGACAAACAATACACGACAGATCTTCAGATCTTTACAAACACTTCCCTCTGCACCATCCTTCCCGATGGCACTTGGGGTGTGTGAATGCAGCATTGCAAACATGAGAACGAGTGGTTAATGCCAGCAGGTCAGGAGGAGCTATGAGGGGTTGAGGTAATGCTGCAGAGATGTGGGGAAGGCTGTCCTGCCTCCTGCAGTGGTTTGGTGTTGGCTGCAGAGCTGGCCCGACACAGCCCCGGGCTCTGCTGGATGTGCACCAGGCCTGGAGGCTTCCTTTGTGCTGCACCAGCTTAGGTTGGGTCTGTGCAGCTCCATTATCCCAGCTCATTGCTCTCAGCTGATTTCCAAAGGGATCTGCTTACTCAGGCCCACGTTCCTGCATTGTTTCTGCTCACTGCATCCCCTCTGAATGAGCCACACGACTGAACTGCGCTCGGGACCGACTCGATGGGGTCATCCACGATTTAACTGCCTGGTGTGACTGTACTGCACTTTTTGTTTTCTCAAGTGGAAGTGAAGCCAGATCTTGGCAATTTAAGTATCATTAAATTAAGACACTACCCCCATTTAAGAGTTGCTTTTGACAGGAGGGGAGAAGTGCTGCTGTTTTAAGGATGTTACCAAAACATAACCAGGCAAAAACACATCTACCCCAATACCCACGTTGGACTCTGGTCACTGTGTCCTATATAAGGCCACATGTCCCCCCTGCCCAAGCTGCAGTGACACCAGGGGGGCACAGTAAACACTTTCCCTACCTAGAACATGCAGAAGGTCCATGTTGGAATGAAGCAGTTACAGCCAGGAGCAGGACAGCACACAGCCCACCACTGCAAGGAGAGGTTTTACTGCCAGGGTTTTAACACAGATGGGCTAAGAACCATTTGCTAGTTACACACATCCACTCTTGGATCACCCTGTAATAAAAACAACTGGCCTGCACAAAGCCCTCTGGAGTCCTTTGAGAGTTCCTCCTACACTCAGTACCTGGAGTAGTTGGAGCTTTGCTCCAGCCTGAGCTGTATTTCCTGTCCTCGGTGCCACTCCTGAGAAGAGGCTCTACAGAGCAGGTGGAGCAGCTGGGGGTGTGGTGCCAACAGCAGCTCCCAGCCCCTGGCACTGAGCTGCACATGCAGAAGCTGCCCATGGCCCTGCTGGCATGAGATCCTCCCCACGAGCAGTGGTCTCCAGCATGGACCTTCCCAGCCCACGGCCAAGGCCACAGAGACACCTCAGCCCTGTCCTCACACGGAGCCATGGGTACATGCACCCTGTCCCACCTGGTCAGGCTCTTTGTGGAGTGTGTGGAGCTGAGGTGGGGAGTGCACTGGCACTGGGTGTGCACAGCACTGATGCTGTGAGGTTTTAGTGTTGGAAGGACAACCTTGGTCAGGCCTGGGGTCTCACCAGCTCAGCTGCAAAGCAGATCCAGCCCCAGCCCCTGGGGTTGCCTGCTGGGCTGTTGTTGGTGAGTTCAGCCCTGTAACAGGGGCTGCCCAGACATCTGCCACCACCAGAGAAGCAGCCTCACACACAGAATTCATCTGCTCTGCCCACGTAGTGTTTAGTCAAGAGAAAAGGTTGGGGTCATGTCTAGGTCAGTGAAATAGTTCACGTCAGCCAGCTGGGGATGTGTTTCCCTCTGAAGCTGGGCAGTCTTACCTAGACAGGAAACTGAAGTGCGACTTAATTAAAAACCTGTCTGTGGGAAAGATCTAATCCCAGCAGCTAATCTAATACAGCAGCTGCCTGCTACACTGCCAGGAAGTCCTTGGTAAGAAGGGAAAAATTCAAGAGTTAGGATTCCTCCCTGTAAGCAATTTGTTTTCCATTGATACTGCAGAACACAAGGCACGCTCACCTCATACATCAGCTCTTCATGCTTTAGGCACTATAAGCACAAGGGAAATGTACACTCACTGTCCCTCTCAAGGCTACTCCAGTTATCACTGTGTCAGGTGGATTTCCAAGGGGTGACTCTGCAAGATGCTGATGCCAGTGGCACTGACAGGACATAGCAGAGCTGTGGGCTGCCACCAAGGGTGTCCAGCTGTCGTATCCCTCTTGAAAAAATTCTTACAGAAATAAAAAGCAAACAACCAGTAGTGTTAACAAACAGGGTAAAAGAGTCTTTGCCCTGTACTAGATATACACTGCAAACAAACTTCTAATAATGGCACAGGTCCTTTTTTGGTTTAAAGAAGCTTGTGTTACTGTAGTTAATGCATGAACAAGATCATAGACTTGTTATTCAGCACAGAACAAGTCATCTAGAAGCTTCCATGTCCCAGGGTGTCAGCAACTGTTACTACCAAGCTTGGGTTCCTGTTTGCAGCAAACAGTCACCAAGTGAACAGTGAGGGATCCCTTTTGGAGAGTCTGAAATAACCCCCGAGGTGTGCAAGGCAAGTAAAAGTGACGAGCTGCCGCGATGCTTTACAGAAGCTTCTTGTTACGAGACTGTCGAGATCTACTGCAGCAAACCAAACACCTCAGGGGTTTAGTCACAGGTGTTGCAGGGCTTCTTGTCCTTGTTCCATGTAGGAGTCATCTCTGTTTGAATGTGACCATTCTCCAAAAGTTTCCTGGAAGTGGACATTTTTCTGTGACGCCTGCATACGTTTCTTATCACGAGAGAAGAAACTAAACCTTCCGGGAAGGGAGCAGTGAGGGAGGGAGAAGAAAGAAGAGTGTTTACCATCCTGAAAGCACTTCAAACACCCACCCCAGTACACAGCACAACAAAACACCGAGCAAAAAACTCTGTTTGCATCTGCAGAAAACCAAGGCAGAGCGGCCTGAGGGGAGTGCATGTCAGAATGTTGTTAGGGATGGAGTCATTGCAATCTCAAGCAGTTTGGCTACAGAAGCTTCAGATAAGCTCTAAATGCTGTTGACTCTGCAAGGTGCAGGTATCATTTAGATGTAGGTTCCCCCTTCCCCAGCTCTCAGGTAACAAAGCCACATGATCCAGGTTAGTTTCTTGGCATAAGTAAAGTGGTATCTTTGGCATTAAATCTGTATATTTTACCACAAAGTAGAAATAGAATTTTTTTTAAGGTTGTCAGCAGGGAAGTTCCCAAGAAAAGAAAATATGTCTCCACATTTTTTTTCCCAGTGTAGAGGTTTTGATACATTGACTTGATTCCTGCAAAAAGGAATGAATAAATGCACCTATGTGCACAAGAGTTTGCAGGATGAAGGCTCTAAACAAATGCACACGTCATTTCCTGTCACACAGCTTGGGTGCTCTAAGATAATGACGTACATGAACCAACAGCCATTTAATACAGCTAAAAAACACAGCTGGGAAAATCCTTAGTATTGTTTTATTTGTATGGGATGAAGTTATTGGATTAGGCAAATTCAGTGTTCGTTGTGGGTTCAGTAAAGAGGTGTTAGTGCAGTGTTTAGGCCTGCTGAGAAATGCAAAAGTTGTGGTTTCAGCTACCAAAGGACTGAGCTGGCTGTGGATCCCTTTGGTCTCAGTGCTGGGTGAGCTTCAGGAGGTGAAGATTATTTTGCCTGCACTGTACCAAGTGTCACAGAGCTGTGATCCAGGACAGGAACTGCTAAATGCTGCCACAGTAAGGGACTGTGCCAATAGAACCTCAGCTTTGTTGGGGGCTGGAATATTGGTCAGGGCTAAACCTGACCCTGAGCTCAACAACCTTCCTCAGCATTCTCCCAAATCCCACTCCCCCTTCATCCCCTCAGCACCACAGTCCCAACCCTCCCAGCTGTCTTGTGCAGAGCAGGGAGTTCAACCTTCCATGTCTCTCCATACACAGGAGGCTGGATGATAATCACTGAGAATATTAAGAATAATTACTTGTTGATTAGAAAGGGAAATACACCATTACACAAGTTAAATGCACATAAATAACAGTGCCAGCAGAACCTGAACTTTTGCATTTCCTGGCTTCAAATGTGCAGCCTTAATAGTTAAATAAGTCTTTTGCACTTAATTAGCCTCATACTTTTCTAGCACTTTCATCACAGGAGCTCATGAGTTCACACACATATACTGAATATTTTCAGGGCCAGAGCCAGCTCCAGTTGATAAAAGGAGTGTTTAGTGACCAAGCCTTTCTACAGAGCACATTTGGTTCTGCCTGCTCAGGGTTACTGCCTGCTCATACAAAGGACTGCTGTGTTTATACAGTCAGTTTCAAAGCTCAGTAATTTTTCACTTTATCAGGAAATTAAGCAGGAGAAAAATAAGTCTGTAGATTTCTAAAGGGTTCAGCTTTTAAAATTCTTTCTGGAACAATGAAAATTGTTATTATGGCTAGAAAATTCTCATGGAGGATGTTTGGAAAAAGCCTGTCTGTGTGGAGAGGAAACTGTGTCATTGCTGTAAATATAAAGATTGCTAAAGCAGCAGTTCTAATGCAAAGAGATTTGCATTAACAATTATCAGTATGTCTTCCAGGGAGAGCCAAGAATTGGATGACAGAATTGATTGTGAAGAGTTTACACTCTATTCCAAAATACATAATTAGAGACAAAATATACAGGGCATAGATAGAAAGACATGAAAGCAACAGCCTGTAATTAACAGTGGAAATTAATGTGGAAATCAGCCACTCCATTCTGTAACTCTAACTAATGATTGTAACAAATTATTAGAAAGGAGTTTCTCAAAAAGCACGGGTGAGAACTGTGAATAGCCTTGCTTAGGAAGCAGAATGAACAGCTGCTGGTTAAAACTGCATATTGCACCGATTTTCCAAGGAATAAAGATTGGTTTAGCATGGCAACATTAAGGCAAAAGGTGATAACATGTCAGTCTGAGGGTGAGCATGGAGGACTGGGATGAGTACTGACACTGACTGGTCATTCTGATTGGCACTTTGATCCTCTGGGATCCCACTGGCAGCCAGGAGAATGCAACCAGCAGTGCTTGTTAACACAGGGTCATGCAAGAGGAAACCACAGTACCAAACATTTATAAAAAATTCCTACAAGGGACACAAGTCTTCTTATTGGCTGCAATGTGGGATCGTCTGGAATCAATCCAGCTGCTACCATGGGCATTATGGCTGTAAAGATCCTGGTCAGGAAAGTACAGACACAGAAGAGATAAGACTGGAGCAAGGGAAAGAAAAGGCATTCCATTAAAAAGAAAAGAGGCAAACATGATACACGGGGTTACTTTGAATTACAACACAGGACACGTTACAGGGAGAGGGGGATCTGCGTCACCCAAGACAGCTCTCCTCAGTGAAAAACTCTTGTTCAGAAAAAACAGTTATTGTAGCAGTTTCAATTGCTTTTGGATTTCTAAAAGATACCACTTTTCTGTTGTGAGGCAGCCTGCAACCTGGGTTGGATTTCATCAAGGTATGACCAGCTCTAGCAATGCAGAGCACAGTGCACGGTTTTGTTTCAAGAGACAAACAGGCACAGACAGAATGAAATGAAGGATGAAGGTGTGTGTTAAGAAATACACAACAGGACTCTGCTGTGACTACTGGATATTGGCACAGAGTTAGAGAGGACTAGCATTACAGTTAAAGATTTCACAAGGGTTACAGTTGATATTTTCAAGTTAAAAACCAGTATTGCAGGTGAACTCTTGAAATAACCTCCTAAGAAATTCCATGGTTAAAGGGCCTGTGTGTCTGTTCCAAAAGAACCTGTGTTACTTCTCATGCAGAAAGATGCCAACTGCAGGCAGCTGAATGCTTTTGGGAAGCCTTGCAGCTGCTCTGGCAGGAGCACTTTGGAGCTGGCTCACAGCAAGACGGGTTCTTTGTGAGGGTTCAGCACTTCCACTGAGCATTAGACAATCCATGCAGCACAGAGGCTGAGAGAGCTGAGTGCTCTGTGCCCAGCCAGCCCCACAGCCCTGCCAGCACACCTCCATCCATACCTGGAGCACCCTCTGTCTGGCTAAGGATTCTCCTCACAGGTTCTCCCTTGTGCCAAATATTTTTTTGAACTGTGGACTGATGTCAATTAAAGATTAAGTTGAAATCACGAGAGACGTTTCCCTTGTGACCAAATGCAGCTCTCCCCAACTCACTAACTGCTGTTCTGAGATTAAAATTGAAAACAAATGGGCAAACACTGTTGGATCATACCACCAGCCAGGATTTCTATTTTTGTGCAACGTGGCACGTCCTGAGCTGCAGAGCTGACAGACACACCAGCTTTTGTAGACTGCAAGAATAGGAAGAAAACTCCTGGCTGTTTGAGGCATGACATCAGTGACAAACAAGCACGTAGTCTTAAGGAGAAAACAAAAGGGTGTTTTCTGCTCCAAACAGAGAGAGCATTTTTAATCCTTGGACTTTTCCTCCTCAATAAAGCCTCCTGGTTACATTATTTCATTAAAACTCTGTCATGTGATGTGGGAGAGACAAATGTACGAGTCAGGCAGTCTGAGATGAGAACTCAGAGTTTGCCCCAAACGTGCCAACCCAGAAAAAAATGCTGATTTCTGTAGCTTCTGTTTTCCTTTCTGTATGGACTTGCAGCACTGAATCACCTGAGCACATCTTGGATGGCACAGTCTACATGTCCATATGGCTCATTCCCTCAGACTCTGTGTGGTGAAGGGGAAAAGGGCACATTGCACAGGCAAGCATAAAACTTCCCTTGAGAGGGCTCCTATTTTGGTACTTCAGCTTTTTGTTTAATCAGGAGGAAAGCTCTGAAAGAGAGGGAAAAGCAGCCCCACTTTCCTCTGTAAAGGCACTCTGCATGCAGAGAGCAGCACTGCAAGTTTTCATCACATCACTGGGTACAGAGTTCATGTGCCAGTGTTCCCCAGGCAGCCAGAGGGACCCTGGAGAGGGAGAAGGGAGCTCAGGAGACACCTGGAAGCAGGCAGGGACTGCAGCTGGGGCAGGAGGGTGTTGGGACAGGACAGAAGCTACACTGGCTTCTCTGGTTTGCCCAGCAGTGAGATTTCCTGACTTTTTAAATCCCAACTACAAATACAGTGTTGACAACACACAGAGAGGGGAGAAGGAAAATAAAACCCTGCCAGACAGGCTGCAAGAATGAGACAAACCTGAAAACTGTTACCATCCTTCAGATTACTCAGGTTTTATATTCCCTTATTTAATATGATGGCTAAGTGGAGAGAGAGCAGAGTGAAACCTGGGGACACAGCATGACATCTAAAAGAAGAAATTTCAGCTTAGGCAGAGTCAAAACTAATACCTCGCCAACACATGCAACCTCTATTTGCCTGTCCTGCCTGCCTTTGCTTCATCAAAGGCAACATTTTAAATCAAACATAGAAGCTGCACAACACAAACTGTGTGAGCTGAAACCAGCCATTCCCTACAACAGAATTAGCTTTAAAAAGCTCTAAAAGAAATGTAAAAGAAAAGAGAAACTTTACAGTGAAGATCTTGTGCGACACAGTATGATCATCATCATCACCACAGCCACAGAAAGAAAACTGAAAACTGAACTCCAAGTGTATTTTCTACTCATGTGAGAGAAAAGTTTCTCTCAGCACAGGCAGAAAGCTGCAGTCTACTGCAAATAATCAACAGTGCCCTCCTGACTTCATGGTGTCTTGGGTCAGTCCAGATCTTCCTATGGAATTTACTCTCCCAGGGCTGCTGCTGTTACTAAACAAGGGCTGAAAGTTGTGGACATGGGGACAGGATGGAAGAGCTCTTTATATGGAAACAACTGTTCCAAAATCACTTAATGCAGCTAAAACAGTTAAGCTTCTGGTATCACAAAAATCCAAAGAGTTGCTATGAGATTAGAAGACTTAATTTGGAATAAATAAATGTACAGGAGGGAGTTTCAACAGAGAAAAGGACTGGCCAACACAGTGATTTTATAATTAAGTGATACTCTAGTAACAGCATATCTCAGCAGCATTAATATTTCAGAAAAAGGTGGGGTTCTTTTAGCCAAGCAAGTGCCCATCCTCTCAGCAGCAAATTTGCTCAGCAAACAGAAGGTTTTTGTGCTGCCCACATGGTGCAAGTCAGGGTCTAAAGGCTTCAGTCAACAGGGAAATGGGCACAGTGAGGTCATGGGAAGATGATAATCCAAGACTGAAAGTTGTCCCAGTTCTAGGCAAAAGTTTGGGCCAAAACCAACTGTTGTTTCACATCTGCCAAGTGCTCATTCAGTGCCTCTCTCATATACAGTAGGAATGTGGTTATCTGAATTTTTAAAGTCTTTAAAATTGACCTATGCATAAGAAACATTTGGTATTTACAGACTATATCCAGTATGCTTAGTAAATATGCTACTTACAGTCGTTTGATCCCAGATTCAGGCTGAGTTGAGGGTTTTGGCTGAATTATGGGTGTAGGCTGTGGGGATCTAGTTTCTTCTTCCATTTCCTCACTTGAAAGAAAGAAAAGATAATTAATGTTCTCCTCCCAAGCCATGGAACCACTTTGAGATCTACAATTCAATCTGAGGTAGCACTGTTCATGAAGGAATGCAAAAAGATCTGTTCAAAAATTAATTGAAGATTTTTTTATCAACCAAGGATCAGCACCAAGAACTTGGTCTCCGTTCAATATTTTCTTCCCATTGTGACAAGGAGAGGGAGAAGAGGAATGGATTGAATAAAAAGTCTAGAATTTTCCTTTTAGACCCACTCCTATCCTCATTTTTGAAGTTCAAATGTATTAAATGTTTGCAATCTTTCTAGGATTCAGGGCAGCCCTGGGAGTTAGGCAAGGACAAGTCTGAGGTACCAGGTTCAAACTGAGGCTGTGTTCTTGCAGCCTCTGCACAAGCCTTTGCAGAAACACGAACCTGGGCAGAACTTCAGAGCACATTTATTGCTTCTACACCAGCCCTGTGGCTCCCTGAGTGCCTCATCCAACAGGAGAGGAGATGTAACCCACCTTTTGTAATATAAAAGCTCCTCTTGAAGCAAAAACACTCTGGATTTCAGTTCATTCCTCTCGTGAAGGACATCCCGGAGCTCCTGCAGGGTGAATCTTGGGCGATTGGGATCTTTTAAGTCCATTGCCATCCTTTCTGACTCAGAGAGACAATCATCATTGTTTGGTTCTGCCTAGGGAGTGAAATGTGGGCTTTAAATTCACTGTCCAATTCAAATGTCCAACTTTTGATAAGTCAGTTTTAGGAATTCATACTTTTAACAAATGGAGTAAATCAAACATCAGTTTTTTATCTAAACACTGAAAAAATGGCATGGCAAAGGTCATACAGTTCCTTCCAGCTCCTCCCACAAAGAGGTGTCTTCTTCTAATGTAAACATACAACAATGAAAAATCACAAGGTTCTGGGAAGGGCACTTGGAACTGAGATTCTGAAAAGCAGCTCCAAGCCTTAAGAGGTCTGCAGGATTTATAACAATACAAATAAATGCAGGACACTCTGTTCCAGGAAAATCCATTTGAAATGTAGCAAAATCCATTTGAAATGTGATGCTTTTTGCAAGGACTGATAGAGGCCAGCACATGCAATCAGAGCTGCCAGCAGCCAGGTCAGCCATTCACCCTCCTGGGAGGATGCAGAGATCAGAGTCTCAGAGCTCCTGTGTGGCAGTGACAGCTTGCTGGGAATTTGAGGAGTAGTGAAATTCCTACACAGTCCATTTTTTGTAATCCTGACCCTACCCTCTTCTAAGCTCCTGTGTTTGTGAAATGGTTTGGCAGTACACTGATCCATGGTTTCAGGCTGAACTTGGCTAAGGCTGGTGCAAGGTGAATTTCAGTGCCTGTCCTGCAGGGATGAGGCAGCAGAGTGATGCTCACCTGGGCACTGTTTGATCACCCTCTTCATCCAAACACATTCCTTTGCACAGACTACATGAAATAAAGATTCATGCAACCTAACAAGAGCTTCAAAGGAAATGACCCAAACACTTTTCCTCCTTTTCACCCCCTAGGTACAGGTCTGAGCTGGTGTCTCTTCTTTTGGTTGTATATTTGTCCCACATCTCTGCCCAAAGAAGCTATTTTTGCTAGATTTGGCTCAAATCAGCAAAGACTGAGCAGCCTGTACCCGATGCAAATGTCCTTGACTGAGACCAACAAGCAATGTCCAGTCTGGAGCATGCAGCTATTGCAGCTTTCTGCTTGCCCCTGCAATTCCTGTGTGAGCAGTGTCCTGGCACAGGGAGCAGGGATGGCTCTCATTAGAGGAGGCACCATTGCCATGGAACTGATGAGTTAGAGAGAGGTGAAGAATGCATCCTTTCTCTGCAGACACTGAGGACACTTTCACTCCTGCTGGCTCCAGGCCTGGGCTCCCCAGCCCTGTTTACAAAGCTGGGTGTCCTGGCTGAATTAACAGCAATGAAATAATCCTTTTCATTATTAATACAGTGCTTGCCCAACTCAGCAGTGACATGTTAACACAACACTGGCTGTCACATTCCCAGGGGACCAAGGTACCCCATCAGCACTTGTCTCTGCTTTTTGATGTGTATTCCTGCCTGTTGCCAGTGAAATGGATGTTTCACTGGATGTTTCACTCTCTGCTGCAGTCTGTCAGGCATTTACACTGTGGAGCTCTTACCAATGCATCAAGCTGAACAGCTCTGTGTGATAGAGCTCCTCTAAGTTCTTAAATATCATTACACCCCTTATTGCATTTCCTGCTTTGCTAAGAGCATCATTAGGAGGGGGAAATTCAGTATATTTGCTTCAGGAATAAAAAAGTAATGTCACAGGCACAAAGGAAAATACTAGGAACCATAAAGAGGACTAAGGGATCAACAGATCAGTGCATCTTTTTCTCAGAAAGCTCCCCACAAATTTGCATTCCTGCTGCTCTGATCTCAGCTCCATTTGCAGACTGTCACTTTGCCTGTTCTGCAAGAACTTGGCTCTGCTAGCAGGAACGTTTGCTTTTCACAAACATCTGTGCTCACAACACTTCACTGCACAAATTCTAAAAGGAAGCAAAAGCAGAAATAAGGCCAAAGTTGGTTCCTCTAAAAAGTGCCTTGAAATATTTAGGTGTTGATTTGGTAGCACTTAACCAGCTTAGTCCTGACTGATCTGAAGTGCCTTAAGAACTGCAGGGACCAGGTGTGCAGAGCCCTGCCCTGACTCCAGGACTGCTTCTGGCAGTTTCTGTTCTACTGTGGTTCAGCTGCCACCATCACCCCCGTGCACCCCTGAGACCCATCTGGCCTTGAATATTTGCAGATCTGGCAAAGCTGAAGCTACTGTTGGCTGTTTGTCTTTGGAAAACCCCGATTCCAAGGAATTGATTTGTTTTCCTTTGAGGGAAGGGGTAGGTGTGTACAAAGAAAACGAAGCAAACGCTACCACAACCCTGCCAAAACACAAAGATGTACTTGGTATGAAGCCCAAAACTTTTAAAAGGCTGTTTAAAAAGTGATTCAAAGTGCCTCTTACCTTTACTTCCTCCCCATTTTGGCTGGCCTGGCTGTCCTCCCCCTGCAGCTTTTCTCTGAGCTTGCCCAGCTCTGCTCGCAGGTTGCCCATCTCCTGCTCCTTGGTTTGCAGATACGCTTCCAGCTCCACCTTCTGCTCGATCAGCGCCTTCCCCTGCGCCTCCACCACCGTGATCCGGTGCCGCAGGTCGTGGTTAATCTTCATCAGCCTGTTCTGCTGCTGCTGGAGCTGCAAAACATCCAAGCAAGAGCTCAGTGTCCATTCAGCCACGAGCCATGATGGCCCAGTCCCGAGCAGCATCTTGAAGTAGTGGGTTCCTGTGGCATTTAATCTGTAAAATTTCCCCTCCTTCCTCCCCTACCCACAGATTAGTTTTTCTAATGTCTAATTATCTACTACAGTTTCAGTCACCCAAATTTAATTGATTTCTAGAGTAAATTCCCCTAGCACGGGGAATTTTTCAGATAAAAGCAAATCTGTAATTTCTGATATTAGTTCAAGGATAGGGTGGCTTCTGGGATTCTGAATCAAATCTTAACCCAGGGGAGAAGAAAGACAAGACAGAGGAATCTTTAGTGTTCAGTTTATAAATACTTTGCTTTGAGCTCCAAGGCTCTCTCCTAAGGCAGGATGAGACCTGCTGGGTGTGTGTGGACAGCCCCAACCTGAAAGGCTGCAGAACCTGCCAGAGGCACTTGGGCAGAGCAGAGGTCACCTAGGCCTGGCCTTACTAGCACCAGGAAAGTCCCATGGCCTAAGGACATGAGGCAGTGTGAGGAATGGGAAGCAAAATATGGGTAAGGAGGTCATCCCACAGAAAGTGCCAAATCTCATGTCATGCCTGGAGTCACAGTGGAGTCTGTGACTCATCTGAGGCTAAGCCCTGACCAGGTCACTGCTGGCAGGGGTGGCCTGGGCTGAGCAGTGCCCTTCTCATGCAGAGGTGATCCACACTGCATCCCTGGTGTGGGACTGCACTGAAGCCTGAGTACCCTTCTGGACACTCCACAGCTCTGCTGGACACTTCAGTTGCAGGACTATTAAACCAGCACTGTTTATACTTTCTATATTAACTTCAAACTCAAAACCAGGCTATGGAAGTGTGGGTGAGAAAGAAGAGAAATAGAAAGACCAAGAGCCACTTACAGCCTCCACATCCTCATTTTTAAGTCCGAGTTCCCGGTCCTTTGCCCTGATTTCATCCCTCTGTTTATCTACCACTTCCTTCAGCTTCTTCATGACTTGCCGCTCTCTCTCTGACATCCCTGGTTAAAAAAAGAACACAGAACACAAACTAAGAACAGTCAGGAGCTGCTGAGGCTGAGAACAATAACAATGAGAAATATTTAAGTAGACTCTGGAAGTTGCCTGCTGGTAGAATTACAGAGATGCTTTAGAGGTTACCTCAAGGGTAACAGAGAACACTGATGACAGAATCCACTCCATAAAGCCACTGCACAGAGACTCCTTAAAAAAGGAACTGACAGTCCTCAGAAACATTTATAACAGTGAGTGACACTGCTGCATCTTGCTGCCTTAGTAGTTTTACATCAATGTTCACACCATGCCCCAGGGAGCTTGGTTATCTGTGTGATTATCTCTGGAATCAGCTGGCCAAGGCCTTGTGAAAATTGTAAAAAAGATGGTCTGGATCTTCAGTAAGATGTAAACAACACATCACTGTTGTGGATTGCATCTGGATCCAAACCAGCTAAGGAGCACTGAACTAGATTGATTTTTAGTTGAAATCCAGTCTCCTGTTTGGTGAAAAGAAGTAACAGGACCTTCAGAGGGTACCCCCACCCTGAATGCAGAACCAAAATTTAGTCTGAATTATGGCCACATATTTTCTCTTCATGTTTTGCCACCCTTTTCCCATCCTATTGTGTGGTAATTCATATTTAGAGTAAGTGTACTTGAGAGAAGAATACTTCATAGCATTTCACTGGTGAAAGGAGTTTGGAACATTGCCAAGAATCCAACACTGATCCTGTCTGAAAATAAAGAAAGGGTTAGATTAACCTTAAATCTGACCAATGAATCATTAGAAAATGTCATAAACCACAGGAAGCATTCTTCTATTTGCCATTACAGATAACTTGGATCTGACACTGCAGTGATGGACTCTTGGGAGCAGACACAGAGCAGAGGTTTTACCTTGATAAATGATGAATGTCCTGCCCTGACTTTCCCTGAGGATGGCACTGAGATCTGCAGTTTGATGGCCCTGAGCTATCACATGAAATCACGTTGCACAACATCCTTGAAGATGAAAACCCTGCAACCAGGGCAGTGTGAGGCTCCCCTGGCCAAAGTCCAGCCCAAGCAGGAGCTCAAATCCAGGGTCTGCTGCTAACTCCATTCATTTTGGCAAAGTACTTTGTTATGTGGGTCTTCAGCTTCTTCTATTTATGAACTGCAAGTGGTGCTAATTCACTCCCACTCTGGGCTGGCTGGAAAGCTGCTTCCTTTTCAACATATTAAAGCAGCTCCCACTCCAGAAATATGCTCTGTATGCATCAAATGTATCCAGCCAGGACAGGCTCTGCTTTCTAACATCAGCTCAGACTTCCTGGTTTTGTTCTTCCCTCATCAGAGAGATCCAGAGTTGTTCCCACAAGAGAAATTAACTGCATGTCTGTAGGAGCTCCAGCTCACAGGTCAGCTACAGAATGAACTGATGGATAACAGAGTAGAGCAGGACAAATCTCAGAGAAGGAAAGGAAGTAGCTGGTGGATGTGCACTCCAGCAGCTGTGGACTCCCATGCAGGGAGTGAACCAGAGCAAACAGGGGAGCAGCAGCTCCAGTTCTCAGTGCTAAAGGACCAGAGCTGTGGTACTGCAGAGAGCAGGGAGCTGCTCTGCTGGGAAAAGGACTGGTGCTCATGGCTGGCCAGAAATTTGGTTCACAGGACATGCTCCTGTCAAACCCCAGAAAAGAACTGTCAGTGACATGGTGTTCACATTCTAGTGTTACGTTCTCACCCCTTTTAATTCTGTGGTACATTTGCCTGCTCTATTTCTGGACCCTGGTTTTTATCAGCTCTCTGCTGCTCTGGGTTCTAGCTCTTCAGAGGATAATTTTAATTCTTTGCTGTGGTACCAGCTCATACCCACCAGGGAGAACAAAAATCACAAACACAAACTGCTGTTTAACTATTCTAAAAGATCCACATTCCTCTATCACAACACAGGTCTGGTTCTTCTCTGCACCCACAAACCTCACTGCAGGTTCCTGGATCCACTCACTGCAGCCAACCTTGGGGCTGGGGCCTGAAACATCAGCTGCATTTAAAACCAAAAGAATCCAAAACTTTGCCTTGAAGTGGAGGTACTGCAGTGAAACTTTAGACTGGTGGTTTCACCCAGAAGGATGTAGTGAATGCAGCTGTATCCATTAGTACTTGTGAGATGCTTTGAGATCTCTAGATAGCAGGTGCTATTTAAAGAAAAAGCACCATTCATTGCTGAGTACTTTTCCTCCCACTGTGCTCATTTTTCTTGCTAACATTTGGTGAACCTAAAAGGTTTCAATTGTGTGCACAGATCACTACAATTTTTATTTCAGGAAGTGGGGGGGAAGGAAAGGTGGGGAGTTTTGTGAAACAGCCACATCTCCTTCCATTTCCTCAGGCACTGGGAAGGAGGAGAGGGAAATCACTAAGTGCCCTAAATGTAAAATAATTATCTCTAAATGGTTCAAACTCTAATAAATGCAGGATCTTAAATGGCACACCCAGCCAGCTTCCCCAGGCACATCCTATGAGCAGCTTCCTGTGGTTTGCTGTGATCCTGGCATTGCTCCAGCAAGAGAATGGAAAGCAGCTGGAGGGGAGGACACTGAAAAAAGAAAGCAAAGAAACTGGGAAAAAAAAAATCTGTTCAGTGCTGTGTCCATTGAACAGCTATCTCTACAGGCCAAGTGCCAGGCAGAGCCTGTGGCACTGCACCATTACCTAAATACTCAGAACAAGTTTTGAAGGGAACTGTAGGTCCTGCAGCACAGGAGGGTCACACAAGTGCTGCCATCCTGCTGCCTGTCCCTCACCACAGCCAGCAGCTCCCCTGCAGTGGCACAGCAGCCTGCTCGTCCTGTTTGACACACTTGGGTCGAGTTTGCATGTGGCATTTTCCTGGGATGTTCCAACCAGTCAGCACCATCAAGCAGTGCTCCGTTTGGGCTTGGGAGGAGTCACTTTAATGGGTGTTACAGGCTCATCTTAACCCCTCCCTTGTGTTTTGTGTTCTGCTGTCCCAGGTCCTTTCACAGGAAGCCTGCTCTGCTCAGACTGCACAGAACGCTCCTGTTTGCACAGGACTGCCTCTGCCTCTCCCACAAACACTTCATCACCCTCAAGTGAGGCTCTGAGAATTAATTGGCAGGATGGACTCTCAAGGTCTTGCACACCCAGATCAGTGGCCTCTGTTGTGTAAAATAACCCCTCTGACTGACTGGTGAGTAAGCAGTGAGCTGCTGATCCCTGGGGCCAGCACTGAGGGGAGGTGTGATCACAGAGCTAAACCATGCTCAGATAGGAGCACTGGAGACTGCTCAAAATCAGTCCAGCTAACCCAGGACTGAGCTTGAAATCCTGCCCCTCTGGACTCTACATCAGACCAAGGGACAGAGACTGAAAAAAGAGCAGCAGAACTGCTTTCTGACACTATCCAAACAAGTAATTAGAGACAAATGTACCCCTGCTCATTAATGACAATATCTCCTAAAAGAAAAACAGTCAGGTTTGATATAATAGATTCAAATAATTAAATGGGGTTGATATAAATGCAAGATTTCACTTAAACTGAATATTTTGGCCAAAGAATATCAGTGATCTGAGAATGTAAGCTCTGGAATGGGCTTATGAGTTTGGTTTGTGTTGTCATACATGGGTAGACACAGTAAAAATAACAAGAAAAGCACGTCTGGCATTTGCTTGGCTGGCTGGATGTGAAGAGTATGGCTATATTTAAATGCAAGCACATGAGCTGCAGTGAGCTAGATAGCCACTGGAAGGAAAAAAAGAAGGGAAAAAAAAAGAAAACAAAGGGGAAGCTGGTTCTTTATAACAGAATGTCAGTCTTCATGACTCATTGCTGCCATTCTGAATTTTGCATGGAGTGTGTCAGCCTGATGTTGAGCTACTCCTTTGCCACTAATTGACTCCTGAATTGAAAGCACTGCATTTGTTTTAAAAAGTATCTTGAGAGGTTTAATAATTTTTACTTTTTGAAGGTTTCATTATACTCTTCCCCAGTGCCAGTGAGCAGCACTGAGCCTCAGGGAGAGGGAGAGTGCAACTTCCAGGGTTGGGCAGAGTTTCATCCACTTCCAGCAAAATGAGAACCCAAACAAGAGATAGAACAAAAGGTGTATCTAGACTTTACTTCCAGATATGCTTCTGAGCCAAACAAAAAGTTGGTTTTCTTTCCCTCATTCCTCCACCTCTTATGTCTTCAGTGTCATCATGTATTCAGAGATTTTCTATTTAGGTAAAAAAAAAAATAAACAAGCCCCAGATCTGAATTAATCTACAGGGAAAAACCACACCAGAATATCCAGTCAAAGTATTTTGATAAAGTATTGCTTTTTGTAATAAAGCAAGGACTGAATTTGAAGTAGCAAACTTGCCTTCATGCTTCTGAAATTCCTCTTCTGTGAAATTAATGTCTTTGTGAGATAAGTTTGTCATCAGTTGTTTATTTTCCTCCTGGAGCTGTGCAATTTGGGTAAGAAGATCCTGTGCTTCCCCTCTCCAGACATCCTCCACCAGTTCTAATTCCTATAGGGTAGATCAGGACAACACATTTATATTTTAAAACATATTAAGAGTCTTTGACTGGACAATTTACAGATCAAACTAGTAATGATCCTGCTGATTCTTATGGAAAACAATTAAATGAGTCTACTTTGAGTTTCTTAGGAGACATCTGCTTTTCTAATGCCACCACCAGGAAACCAGCCACCACAGTCCCCTTTGCTGAAGGTAAGTACCTGAGGGGATCATTCCTATGCAAGGAAAGTTACCCAAATGATCCTTGTACCCTGCTGTGCTGTGAGGACCAGAGTAAGGGGTCTGTGTTGGACAAATAACCAAACACCAGCACCAGTTCCCTCCAGCATCCCAGGAAGCAGCTGCAAAGCTGTGAGAGAGCCCCCAAACCATCCCACAGCAGGGCCAGGAACTCAGGGGTGGACATGCTCCTTCTGACAGAACAGCCTGGTCTAAACTCCTGCCATGAAACACAAGTGTAAATTGATGAGTGTGTGATCCAGTGCAGCAAAGGCAGAGCTCCTGGTGCACACAAGCCCAAACTGTGCTGCCTCCCATGTAAATTGTTCTGCTGGAATGTCCTGAGTGGTGCCTGTGTCAGTGCAGCCAGGCCAGCCAAAACAGCTCCCGTTTGTTGGGACACTGTGTCAAGAGCAGCTGTCACCAATCCTCATGAAGGTCAAGTCAGGACAAAAAGTAAAAAGTCCTTAAGGAAAACAGTTGTATTTAGAGCCTTGCTTGTTCCAAAAGCTTCTCTGTATATCTCACTTCTGTGGTGGGGGGCATTCCCTGCTCCATTTTCACTTATGTTCTTCAGACAAAAAGCTGCATGCAAATCCCTGGAGCCAGGCTGAGTCACTGCTGACTTTCACATCCATCCACATGCCCCTTTCCTACCTAACAACAAAACACATTCACACAACAACCCAGCCAAGCACAGCTCGAGGCTAAAATAAGCTCTGCTGAGAGATTAAAGGATAGCTCTCTGCTTTGAATATATGCTCTGATAATGGGAAGTCATGTTCCTGGTGACTTTTGGGTCCAAATGCCATTTTATTCCAGCATTTATTACTGTATTGCTGCTTAAAGCATTGCAGAAAACATTCTGTGGCAAAGAATAATAAGTAGCAAAGGTGTGGTAAGCAGACTTAACCATTAAAAAGGAAAGAAAATCTCATTAATCACATATTTACTTGAAACTCTTTATCTTGAGAGAAAAGTAAATCTGTAATGAAATTGATATTTCCAAAAACCTGGACTATTTACTGTGATGCTGCCTGTTACAACTCTGTAGCTAAAATAACGCAGTGACCTATTTTAGCAATAAACCAGCACATTCATCACTTACAAGCATATTGATAAAACCAAAATAGAATGCATACAAACCCCCAAACAATCTAAACTTATATCATTTCTATGTGGCTGCACTGTAAACACACAGCTATCCCAAGGTTTGCCTGGGCAAACTTTGTCATTTATTGCTATTGAAGAGCCCAATGAATTGGAGCAGAAATTAACTTCTGAATCCTCATTAGTGGAGGTACCAGACAGGGAGGCACATCCACGGGCCAGGCAGTGCCAGCCAGCTCAGGAAGCCCCAGGCAGTGGGTGCTGAGCCAGGTTTACAAGCAAAACAGATTCTCACATAAAGTTTAAGTGCTGAAATCTCATAAACTGATGCTTGCAAGGACCACTAAAAGCTTTTCTGGGTGTTTCTTGGAGGGTTTGAAGTCAAAAACTGTTTCTCAGTATCTGATTTTTTCTGCTTATCAGCACCTGTCCTGTGAAAGAGTCTTCAAACCCTCACATTGGAACAGAGAAGATGTGAGACCATAATTCTACAGGGACATGGTAAACTGGGAACCAGCTTGATTTAAAAAAATAAAAGGTAGGTATCATGCAGTTTATTTCCTGTTAAAATCTGTTTAGACTGAAGTAAATTGTTTGAACGCTGCCTAAGCCACTTCATGACCCTCAGAGAAGCTGAGAGAGCAGAGGTGGTTGACTGGCAGGGAGATCAGCTGACATGTTTAGGAAACTTTTTAACACTTAGAAGAACTTCAGAAACATCTCCAGAGAACAACTTGTACAATGACACTGGGTCAGTTCAGTATCTGCTTCACCCCCAGCCTTTGGTAAATATCCAACATATTTGTATCTGTTCCCTAGACCTTCTTTTTTTCATACTCTTGAGACTTATCAAAGCTTTGTACATTAAAGGTCTTTTACCTTTTTCAGAGACATTGCCATGAGACTTCCTCTGCAAAATGTTGCAGGGTTTATCCTGGATTTTCCATGTGCTAGGTGAAAGCCCTTTAGCTGACTCTTTTTAAAATACAAAACTGCAATTTATCCAGTTAAGCCAAATCTTGAAGTTTGGGGTCTCTCTTCCAGAAATCCCCTGTGTCCTGATTATCCTGATTCTGTGTGTGGAATCAGGAATGGGCATGAGGCAGCAGTGATGACTTAGCATAGTCATTTACCAGAAGAACTACTTCTTATATTAGTTATGTGGATGGTTTAAAGAGTGGATCTGCCACTTTTACTGCAGTGACTGGAGTGTCTGTCCTGCCACAGGAGGCTAACAGGGTATGGGAAATGCTCTCTGCCTTGGGCTTTAATGGGAGTGGGGTCAGGGAACGCTGTGATCACCCCAGAATAAGCCAAGGGACATCTTGCCATCAGAGGATGGAGCAGCAATCTGGCAGAGTGCTCTTCCCTACTCTTCAGCTCTAACTCTGCTCTGAAATCACTTGGTTCTCCATCTCTCTCCTATGACTTGTCTAACCCGAAGTCTGTTCCAGGAAAACTAGACTGCTAAATCATTCCCAGCTCCGGAGAGGAAAGTGTATTCTTGTCAGTGACCTTTCCTGGCCCAGCAGGAAGCAGCACTATCCTCTGGTCAGGAGAGGGGATGGAGCAGGAGTCCGAATCGGCCAGACACAGGGGAAGGAAACGCAGTGACTGGGGAAGGGGTGGAGAAAGGGAAGGAGGGAGGAAACTTCCAGGAGGGAAGGAAACAAAAAACAACAACACGCCCAAATCCTCAGCGACGCTACGGCAGCATCCGCGCAGAGCCCGTGAGCCCGCCCGGGCTGTACCGCACGCGTGCCCCGCCCGCTCCCACGGCCCCGCCGCATCCCGGCCCG
>WBNO01030080.1:517124-534976 GCA_013400575.1 Peucedramus taeniatus
CCGGGCTCGGGCGGGCCCGGCCACTCGTGTGGGAGGCAGCGCTGGCTCCGCTGCTCGGGGCTCGGGCTGTCCCCTCTCCCTTCCCCGGGAGTTGCAGCGCTCGGTGCAGTCTCGGCACCGGGAGTTGTTTGCCCCGGTTGGTCCCGGGGATCGGGTGCTGCCCCGTGAGGAGCAGCGTGCTCCCCTCGGATCCCAGGGTGCTGTTTTCTTTAGTCCGGGTGGTTGGCAGCGGGAAGAATCAGGGTTCTCTAATTAGGAATCTGCTCAGGAGATTCTGAGTCCAAATTGCTCTCACCGTGTTCTAGAGCAGAGAGGTTTTTGTCTGGGGTGTCACAGAGGTGGGAGCTGTTGCTGAGGGTCCTGTAGCAGTTGAGAATGGCTCATGGCTGTGAGGGCAGGGGCTGGCAGCTGTGACTCCCTTCACCTGTCCCTAGTGCAGTTTGAGCTGCTGGGATGGGAATTTAGCATCACAGTGACCCCGAGAGCTCAGAACTCAGTGCTCAGTGCATTTGAAATGGTAACTGCAGCAGTGCCCGACTGTGTGTCTGAAATCAGTTGGAGAATGGCTTTTTTTCTTTTTTGTTTTCCCTCAGACATCAGAGATAAGGTTTCCCCTGCAGTTGTTAATTTGCCAAACAGCCAGGGTTTGTGGTTTGCTTGTTCTTGACTGCTTATCTCGACCACAGGAGGCCAGGGAGAGAGGCTTTTGCATGACTTTATTCACCAAAACTTTGTGGGGTTTTCTAAAAGAGATTTCTGTGCAGGGAGCTGCACCAGTGAGTTGTGAGAGGGACAGATTGAAGCATGCCAGAGCAGCCAGATTGCAGATGGTGCTGGTGCCTGTGGGAGGCTGGGAGGGTGCATTTGGAACCTCTGTGTTTGCAATAAAAACCTGTGACCCTCTGCTTTCCCCACACAGATCACAGGCCCCGATAACAAAGGGATTTACAAAGGAGACCGAGAGTCCAGTGGAAAATACACCTTTGCTGCCCACATGGATGGAACTTACAAGTTCTGCTTCAGCAACAGGATGTCCACCATGACTCCCAAGATTGTCATGTTCACTATCGACATCGGGGAGGCTCCCAAGGGGCAAGACATGGAGACAGAAGGTGAGGAGGGGTCCTGGGAGGAGCTCAGCTCCAGCTCGGGAGCTTTTCCCTGCCTGCATGACTTGGGAACTTGAGTGGGGCTCTCAGGGCTCCTGTTCCTCCAGGTGGAATTAGCTGTTCTGTTCTCCTGCACAGCTAAAGTGGATGTTTTTACACCTGGTTACACAATTTGAGGCAAAAATCAGCAGAGAGTCCCTCAGCCATCTGCAGACACTAATGCTTCCATCCTTTAGCCCTTCATCAATGCCATCCTCTGGTTCCTAGCAGGCTCAGCAGTGTGGAGCCTTAGTTGATAAATGTGCTAATATAAAACTTCTCCCATAGCTGTGTAAATGACTGTTTTATCTGCAGCTTTTTGTCCTGTACCTGTGTTCATCTCTTACACTTTCCTCTAGGTGGTGGAGATACCTGGGATGGTATGTGGACTGCTTTTTGAAAGCTCCTTAGCATCTTGTCTCTGGCACATGTTCATTCACTAACAGCTAACTTGGCTTTTCCTCTGTAACATTGGTTTGGAGCATGAGAATGTCTTTTTAATAAACTACCCCAAAGGTCTGATTCTGAGCAATGCTGAGCACCTGCAGGCTCCCAGGGGCAGGTTTACACCCTGAGCAGCTCTTGGGATCAGCTCCTTGCACTGGCCATGGCAGTTTGTCTTCAGGTGCTTCTTTATGGCTGACAGAAGATTTAATCAGTGTAGGTGAAATTGAGCTGAAGCATTGATCATCCAAGGATGCTGGATGTTTTTGGCAGTTTTGCTTTTTATTGCTAAAGGGGGATGTTGAGCAATCAAAAGCTTTTGGAAGGAATGAGCTGCTCGAAGGTTATGAATTATTACTGATGTATCAGGGGAAAAACTCAAACTTGTCATTTGCTGTAAAAAAATAAATAAATGTATTGCATAGCAAGTTCTAAAGTCTATTTAGAAATCACTGACTGTAGCTAGAAAGGGCAACCAATTCTTGTTTTCTACTTTAGCAAGTAAATAACTTGGGCATTGAGTGCTTGATGTCACTTAAAAAGTAACACATTCCTAACTATTTTTTTTTTAAGACTCACTTAAATCTCTTATTGAGTCTGCATCTATCTGTTGTTAAGAGTATTAGTGCAATAAGACAATTTTCTGAAGTGAATTTATGGAGTGTTTTTAGACTATCCCTGCAACTGTAGTTTCATCTCTTACTAATAAACTGCACTTACTGCAATGACCAGTTGGCCATGAAAAGAAGGGATTTGAGGGATTAGGAAAGTGAGTGTAGTTTGCACAACTATTTAGATTTTAATTGTAACTTGTATGAGTGTTGTTCTCTGGTCCTGTCTTTTGACTGTTCCCCCCAAGGTGTGTGTTTTGAATAGCTCTATTTTCAGACTGTGATCTGAAACACTTAATTTACAAATAAAACTGTAGTGAGGTAGCTTCCAAGTCAACAATGTCCCTTGAAAGGAAAATATGTTGGGTTTTGTGACTTGTAAAGAGAGCTGATTGCCCAGGGTGTGTCTTTGGAATGATGCCTCAACCTGATGCTAGAAAACTTTGCAAATGACTTGCCTAATTTATAAATTTGTGATGGACAGTTCTTTGAGTGTGGATGTATTAAAGAGATCCTGTGATTGACACTCAAACCACTAAATCTGAGATTCCCTGAGCCTGCCATTTGCTGAACTGTCTCAAGCTGGTTTTGTGCCACTGGTTTGGTATTTAACTCCTCTCCTGCTTTCACAACACCCCACAAGTGAAGGCTGTGCCAGGCTCCCTGGGCATTGTGCCCCCTGAATGCTGGGTTTCAGCTGAGCTTGAAGATCACAGAGTGTGATTTTTTTGCTTCAGAAAGTGATCTCATGATTTGCCAGCATCATGATCTTGAGCTAAATTCTCAGTCATTCTATTTTTGCAAGCTTAACCACTAGGAAAAGCTGTCATGTTAAGATAATTTGCTTGGAATATATTGGATGATATTGGCAAAATAGATATTAGTGTGTGGTATTGATCTCATGCATTCTTCCATTCTGTTCTCCTGGAAAAGTATGGGCACACTGGAACTGTGGGGTCTGTACTGAGTCTGAATTGTGTCTCCTCCTGTTTGGATGTGGAGAAATGTTTTCCCACTTGTTAAACACCACAGAGACACGTTAGGGAAAGTGGTGCTACAGAAACTGAGCGTGGCTGTAAGGACAGAAAGTGTTCAGCTGTACTGTCAGACCTTCTGCATCATAAATTCATTGGAATCCTTCATTTCAGTCATGAACAGACTTTCTGATGCTTGTGAAATTCTTCTGCAGCTCATCAGAACAAGCTAGAAGAGATGATTAACGAGCTGGCAGTGGCCATGACAGCAGTGAAGCACGAGCAGGAGTACATGGAAGTGCGTGAGAGGATACACAGAGCAAGTATGTGCCTGACTCAGGCAGTGCCTTCTCCCCTCTGCCCTGGGCTTGCAAATGGGCACTGAAACATCAGGCCCTGAGAGCTGTTCCATGTGACTTCAAAAATAATAATTTAAATCCTGAAGGGCCTGACATAGAGTAAAGAATGTAGGTGTTGCTTGCAGTCGTCTTTAAATTGGCTTCCCCTCACATAGTGAGGGTTGTTATACAGGATAGCATTTGCTTAAGTGATGTAAATTCTGTTTGAATGGTGTATTCATGCAGATACCAGTGATGGTATTGTTTAATCCATGTATAAGGACATGGTAAACCATGGGATGGTTTTAAACTGAAAGGGAGGAGGTTTAGATCAGATACTGGGGAAAAATTCCTCCCTGGGAGTGTGGTACAGCCCTGGCACAGCATGCCCAGGCGAGCTGTGGCTGCCCC
The DNA here is from genome assembly GCA_013400575.1 of Peucedramus taeniatus. Lineage (NCBI taxonomy): Eukaryota > Metazoa > Chordata > Aves > Passeriformes > Fringillidae > Peucedramus > Peucedramus taeniatus. The sequence continues at coordinate 521,051 of WBNO01030080.1, forward strand.
ATCCCTGGGGGTGCCCAGGGACCAAGGAAGGTGTCCCTGCCCATGATGGGGGGTGAGACTGGATGAGTTTTAAGGTCCCTTCCAACCCAAACCATTCCATGATTTGGTTCCCAGACCTTGGTTGAATTGTTACCTCACCCTTGAAGTGGATGTGGTTTAATAATTGAGCCAAAGCCTCTTTTTTAATGTTTTGTTGAAATAGAGCAGAACTACTGTTACTTTCATGGGTGAGAATCAAGGGCAAGTATTTTTCATGTGAAAACACAACATTATGAAAGCACTGTCTCCTCAATTATTTGAAGCTATGAATATCTCCAGTTTTGTAACATTTGTTAGTAATGGTCTGATTTAAGAAAAACCTGAATGTTTAGAACCAGTGATGGTGACCCTTCAGAGATCAGAAGTTCCGTGCTTGACTCTGAAAAAGCAGGAGGCTTTGTTTGGCAGCTCAGAGGCCAGGAGGGTGGGCAGAATAGAGAAAGATGCTGCAGTGTATGTCCAAAGTGTGTTTAGAAACAAACTGTTCAGAAAAATCCCCCTCAGATCTCATTTCTGAGGCTGCAGGGCCCTTCTGGGACAGCTGTGATGACCTGACACAAACCCAGGGCTTCGTGTGCAATGCTCCAGTTTCATCCCAGAATGTTTTCAGTTCAAATGCTTTGTTACTCACTACTTTTTTCTTGTTTTTCCCCAACAGTTAATGACAACACAAACAGCAGAGTGGTTCTTTGGTCATTCTTTGAAGCCCTTGTACTAGTTGCCATGACACTGGGACAAATCTACTACCTGAAGAGGTTTTTTGAAGTCCGAAGGGTGGTGTAAGATCCTTCTGTGGTCTCAGATTTCAGTTCACTCTCTACCAAACATCCTGGTCACAAAAAAAAAAAAAGTCATTTAGTTTCTGAACCCTCTTTACTGAACTGTAAAACTTATTTGCTTATGTTACTTCCTAGTTAAGAAAAGAAAAAAAAGAATTGTTTTTATATATCTTCTGTAGCAAAAGCTGTGCTGAAATCTTGTCACTTTATTGGCATCATTTTGTTCCACTGAGATCTGCCCAGTCTGTGTGCTAAGCAAGGTGCAGGCAAGCTGCAAACTCTGTAACTCACTCTAGTAACAAGCTGTTCTGTCTTTTCTAACTTTTTTCCCTGTTTCCACAAGCCCTTGCAGTTGTGTCCAGGGAAACGGTACAAGGCCCTAACGTGACTGTTTGCATCCTCACACCCTTAACCCTGCAGTAACCCTGAAATAATCCCTTCTCCACTCACAGAAACTGCCAAGGAAAAGGTTAAAATTCATACTATTTAAAAGATAGTCATCAGCAACTGTCTTAATGATATCAACTTCTTCCCAAAGTTCTTTTTGATTCAGTAGTTGATATGAAAATGCTTTTTTTCCTCCGCTCATCACCAAATGTTCCTTACACGGTTTTCAGTCTCTCAGAGGTTTTCTTTGGAAGCCAATTGTGTGCAGTGTCTTGGCAAACACTCGTGAACCCTTTGGCTTTTGCAGGTCCAAAGCTCAGACTGTTTGCCCAGTGCCCAGGGCAGAAGTGTTCAGGAAATCTGGATTCCTGAGGCCAAAGGGTTCTGGATTCTGGGGTTCAATCCACGCTATGCAGCCCTTGTATTTAAGTGCAGTGGCAAACTCTGCCATGATCTGATCAGAATTAGCATAATGCTAAATACTGGCGTGTTTTCTTTTTTTCAGGCACATGTAGATTTGTTTTTGTATAAAGTTACTTTCCTCAGTTATCTGATGATTGGTTTAAAAATTTAAGAAGTGTCTGATGTGGGTGCTGAGCCAGGATTATGTTGTGACTGATGTATATTAGTTGTAATCATTTTTGGGGGTGGGGTGGGGTCTTTTCCAGGGGGGAGCCTCTACAAGTAACACACAACAGTTTTGTACAATTAATTTAAAATTTGTTACAGGTTTTCATGTTCCAGGTAAAGTTTTTTCAACCTCGGGCAAACACTTGCAGCAGTTCTTCAGAGAGGTGGCTGTTACACCTTATTGCAACTGTTGTGTGCCAATATTTTTGTGTAAAACACTGAAAATTGAATTCTAAGATGTACATTTAAAAATTGCTCGTGAATCTAAATATGACCCAGGTTCGATAAATAAACAAATTCTTTAAAAAAATAAAAAGCAGCTTTGTATTTGTTTTTCTTTGATACCTCAAGGAAGTACAGATTAACACAAAGGGCTTTTTATAAATTATTTGTTTAGTAGTGGCCATAAACTAAACCACAAGAAGTTCCATATCAATGTGAGGAAGAACTTTCCAGGCAGAGCTCTGGACCTGCCCAGGGAGGCTGTGGATTCTCCCTCTGTGCAGACATTCCAAACACACCTGGCTGTGTTCCTGTGTCACCTGCTCCAGGTCTTGGCAGGGGGCTCGGACTGGATGACTGCAGAGTTTTCTCACAATCCTGACGATTCTGTGATTCCCTGCTTTATTAGAATATCAGGAGTTTATCCAGAGTCCATCCTGCTTTGGGGCAGGTATAATAAATATCAGGTAGCTCTGAACCTACATCTTAGGTTCGGGGTACTCGGGTGGCACAGCCCTTCTCTAAGACCCGTAGTATTTACTGCGATAAAAACAGGAATTTTTGGTTAAATCCGAAGTTTGTTTTTCGCCACGGAGGCGAAGCCTGGCCGGAACTGATGTGCGGCGGAACGGGAGGCGCCGCGGTGTGCGCTTCCGCAGGGCGGGGGAGCGGCGGGGTGGTGACACCGGCGGGCCAAGATGGAGGCGGTGGCTGAGGGCGGCTGGAGCTCGCTGCCGGTGCCGCTGAGCCCGGGCGTGCTGCGGGCGCTGCGGGAGCTCCGCTTCCACCACATGACCCCGGTGCAGGTGCGGGGCCCCGCGGCACGCCTGGGGAAAGGGAGGCCGGGCTGAGGAAGGAGGGCGCGGGCGGTGTCAGCGGGTGCTGCAGCAGCGAGGAGCCGCCTCCGTGACTTTCCCACCGGCCCTGCTTGGGTGATGTTCACAGCGAGCTCGGATGTGTCGGAGGGGTTCCACCTCTGTGAGATTTATCACCGCTTCACCTGCTCATGTGGTGCTTCTCTCTTTTCAGTCTGCGACCATCCCGCTCTTCATGAGTAACAAAGATGTGGCTGCAGAAGCGGTGAGTGCTTTTCCTTCCTGCAGCTCCGTGTTTTCCAGCCTTGTCTCCGGAGCTGAGGGAGGGCTGACGCTGTTTCCACTCTCGCAGGTCACAGGCAGTGGGAAAACCTTGGCGTTTGTGATTCCCATACTGGAAATTCTTCTCAGGCGGGAAGAAAAATTAAAGAAAATGCAGGTGAGATTAAAATATTCGGTACTGAGTATATTTTTATGATGCAATAAGATTTGAGAACTTCAAGGAAAGTATCCACAAGGGAAATTGCCTACACACAGAGTGACTGTGTGCTCAGCTCTTTGGTGTAACAGCAACAATAAACTGTTTGAAACTTGGAAATAAAATTGGGGTGTTCTCATTGCACTCAGATACAGCTTCTTCTCTGACATGATCAGAACAGGGTTCTGAAAAAGAGCTGTTAGAAAAATGTCCCAAAATATGGAATACACTGATACACTGCAAGTGAGATTTGAGTGCTTTTCAGCATCCATTGACCTTGAATACATTTTAGTGTGCAGAGAACTTCAGTGTCATTTGCTGTTAAATGTCATTACTAAAGGCTGCTCTTTGAGCAGAGATATTTTGCACATTGATGCAGAGTCTTTCATAGACATTTTTGGATGGTTTTTATACTTTATTGCATTTCTGTGGAAATGTTTTGTCTGAAACCAGGCTCAAAATCACCGCTCACATTCATTTACCTTGAAAGGGAAGATTCTGCCCAAATCATTCTTTTTTTCCTCCCCACAAATTCCTGTTTTTCAGGTTGGAGCTATAATTATCACACCAACAAGGGAATTGGCCATTCAGATTGATGAGGTGCTGTCACATTTCACAAAACACTTCCCCATGTTCAGGTGGGTGAAATTCATCATTTCCATGACCACAGTTCCTCCTGCCACTGGTGAACAGCAAAACTTAAAGATGACCCAAATCTTTCTTTTTTATTGTTCTAGTCAGATTCTTTTAATTGGTGGAAGGAACCCCATGGAAGATGTTGAGAAGTTCAAGGAGCAGGGGTGAGTTGTTGGTTTGTCAGTGTCTCAGAGCTGTGGTTTTCTCCCTGTCAGGGTTTTCAGCCCAGAGCTGTGGTCCTGCTGGTGCTGGAATGGGATGGTGCTGCCACAATCTTTTGGGGTGAGCTGGGAAATTGTGGGGTCTGTTCCTGCAGTGAGGCACAGCTCTTATGTGACATCAGCACCATTAATCTGCTGTTTGGGTGAAGAGCAGAGCTGAAAAGTGCCTCCAGTGAATATTTCACTTTTCTCTGCTCATTAATTTCCTGAAATGTTTCGGTGCTGATGCTGATGATGGAGTTTTGAAGGAGTCCTATTTGCCACTGGCTTTTGCATGGAGGTACCAAATATTCCTGCAGCTGATAGCTGCTTTCCATACTTGTTTACATTCTAAACTTTTACTATGCTATTTCTGTTCTAAACTTTTATTGCCACAGGGAATGTGCTTTCACCTGGGCGTTTCCCCCCCATCCCAGGGCATCTGAAATATGAGTGCAGTTAAAAGTGACAAAATGAAAGAGTTTTATTGAAGAATGCAGGGCAGGGCTATGATGTGATAACAATATTAGGAGTCTTCCCAGATTCCTCACCCTGCAGTGAGGGAATTGCTGTGTGTGTGCACCAACAGTGGGAACATCATCGTGGCCACCCCGGGCCGCCTGGAGGATCTGTTCAGGAGGAAAGCAGATGGGCTGGACCTTGCCAGCTGTGTGAAGACTCTGGATGTGCTGGTGTTGGATGAAGCAGACAGACTCCTAGATATGGGCTTTGAAGCAAGGTATTGAAATAATAAATTCTGGGGGTTCTTCTGCAGTTTTAAATGAGTTGATGTGTGATGGATGTGATTGAGCGTGGCCTGCAATGGCCTCCGAAGTTAATTTGTTCTGTTTTTTGAAATTTCTGAATTTGTTCTTTCATCTTTGCTCTGTAGCTAAACAAAGCAGTTGCTTAGGGGGAAGAGAATCAGGAGATGTGGAGCCTCAATGAATATGGAGTTTCCTTTATTGACATGTATGTTAGCATATCTCTATTAATAAATATCATTATTCACACTCCAGAATGGCTTAAAACAATTCAACCAATAAGCTTTGATCTCTCTTTCCTCTTTTTCTCAGCGTTAAGATAATTATTTCAGTAGAAGTTTGACATGTGACAACAAAGCCTGTTTAACTCCTTTGCAGTGACTGAAGCTCTTCCTGAGGGAAGCCTTGTGCCAGTTACATTTTCCATGTGCTTCCTTGCAGCTTGAATGCCATTCTGGACGTTTTGCCCAAGCAGAGGAGGACAGGTCTGTTCTCAGCTACCCAGACCCAGGAGGTTGAGAACCTGGTGAGGGCAGGGCTGCGGAACCCCGTGCGCATCTCGGTCAAGGAGAAGGGAGTGGCAGCCAGCAACACCCAGAAAACCCCAACACGCCTGGAGAACTTCTACATGGTGTGAGCCTGGGCTCTGGCTGAGCCTCCTGTTCTCTCTCCTTCCTTCCTGATTCTGTCAATGAGATTTTAAGTCTTTGCCACTTAGGATCAGGAGAGACAAAGTCCATTTTCTTACGTTTTTCTTTTGCGTTTTTTAGATCTGCAAGGCAGATGAGAAGTTTAACCAGTTGGTGCATTTTCTTCGGCAGCACAAACAGGAAAAGCACCTGGTCTTTTTCAGGTAATTCTGTTTGTGTTTCATTGTGAGAACAGTTTGGTGTTTAATTACTTAAATTCCAAAACTGTGTCCTTTGTTGTAAAGGACACAACTATTTTCAAAGTGATTAATTTTGAGAGCTGTTTTTTAGAACATGGTGCTTAAAAAGAGATTAATCATTGCTTCATGTCAGGATTGTGTTATTAAGCAAAACATAAATTTTATGCATTCTTAAAGTAAGACATTATAGATGATTGTATGTTAATTATAAAAATTATCTTCGTGTTTTAAGTAAAAATAGTATATATTTTTGAAGGAGCTTGGGAGACTTTAGCTTTACTGTCTAAACCTGATTGAAAATGCAGCATAACCTTCTGCTTTATGCCTGTCTCTATCACAACAGCACGTGTGCTTGTGTGGAATATTATGGGAAGGCTCTGGAGTCCTTAATTAAGCAGGTGAAAATAATGAGCATCCATGGGAAAATGAAGCACAAGCGTAACAAGATTTTCACAGAGTTTCGGAAGCTCCCAGGGTAAGAAGGTGGGAATGGGCTGAACCAGCCAGGAGGAAAAACAGGAAGGGAGAGGTGGCTGTGTCTGACTGTTCTTCTGCTGCTTGGTGTGGAAGGATGGCTCAGGTGAAGGATGCTCCAGGCTGGCTCTGAGTGTATTGATAATATCACAAATTTTGATAATACCACAAAGTATGACCACAAACAAAGGGAAAATGTGACTGGGGCATCTGCACCCTACTTGAGATAATCCATGTGGCAGCACAAGGAGGTGAGCACACTGCACTGTCACACATTAGCCCTGATGTTTAAACAAACTGGTAGCAAAAAGAAGCTTTTCCTGATTAGCAACCAGAGTGGAAACCCAGGATATTATTTTATTAGTGTATGAACAAGAACATGGCAACACAGTGCTGTAACCTACCCACAGGGAGATGTTCCTTGGCAGCTTTACAGGATGCTGTTAAGAAACTCTTGCCTCATCAACTGTCATTTTTGTTATTGCATGGGACCTGAGTTTTAGCTTTTTATATTATGAGAAAAATAATTATCAGCAGATTGTAAGAACAGCTGTTGAAAAGAGCAACATGGCAGTTCTGCTAAAATTGTCACTCAAGTCTTAGGTCTTTTATTTAAACATTTATTATAGTACATTCAGCTGTGGTGGATGCAGTTCTGGTTTAAAATTTGAATTTTTAATGGAGAATTGATTTGTCTTAGAAATGTAATATAAATCACAGTAATTTTCTTAATGTTATGTTGAATTTTACTTAGTGAAAGCTGCAATTACCTTATATCTTGTCTCTTAAAAAAACCCAAATGTTTTAAAATGTTTTGTTTCTCCAGTGAAGGTCCAGAGCACAAAGCTGTGAGGAAGCTGGCTCTTTTCAAATGACAAATGAATGAAAATACACTTTTTCTTCTTCCTAGGGGCATTTTGGTGTGCACAGATGTGATGGCCCGTGGCATTGACATTCCAGAAGTGCACTGGGTGTTGCAGTACGACCCACCCAGCAGTGCCAGGTACAACTTCACATCCTGAGATCCTTTTTCTTTCTGTGTGGTCTTGTTACTGTGCTGTTCAGGCCTCAGTTAGGAACAAAAAACTGCGTAAAACACATTTAATCACTTCCTGGAGGTTAATCTGAGAGAGCACACAAAATAATGCTGGAGCAAGGGAGGCTGAAACAGTGCAGGTTTTTTTGTTCTGTGAATTGCAATGACTTTGGTGTGTAGGTGTCAGGTGGGTGATTGTCACATCTGTGTGCAGAACTGACTCTGGGGTAAGGCTTTGTGTGAGGCTGTCAGAGAAGGAGTGAGGGGTGACACTGGGGTGAAGAACAGAGATGAGAGCAGGGACTGAGCTCATCAAGGAATGGTGTGTTGAAAGCTCACAGGACAGGAGCTTTCCCATGGATTTTAACTTTAGCTGTCATAATTCTTCCTACAGTTTGCTTGAACTTCACTCCCTAAACAGACACCCCTTGTTTTAGCCTAACAATTGAGTGAGTTTGCCATACATCTCTTGTGTTACACTTTGCTAATTCCTGTTGGTTTAGTTTAGTGTTTTCCATCCCACAAGATTTGCCCTTTTGCTGCCCAGTGCTTCCAATCCCAGCTGAGCTCTCTGCTGGGTTGTTTCAGTGCCTTCGTGCATCGCTGTGGTCGCACGGCGCGGATCGGCAACGTGGGCAGTGCTCTGGTGTTTTTGCTTCCCATGGAAGAGTCCTACATTAACTTTCTCTCAATCAACCAAAAGGTGAGTAGGCTTTTATTCTACCCCACAGCAGGAAAGAGCAAGGGCACAGATTTACTGATAGGAGCTTTGAAATCAGAATTTGTAGAACTTGGGGTGATACATGTGGGTAATGTTTTAGCAGAGGTGCAGAATTAAGACAAGAGCTGTTTTTCAATCACCAAATGCAGCTGGAACATGATTGCTGCAGTGTTATCTACTGGGTTTGTAAGAGGAGCATGTGATGCAATGAGTAAGGAAAGGCCTTTTGTTCCTAGGGGTGTAAATTGAGCATTTGCAGGAGGGCAGTGCTGGCTTACGGTCCTGCCCCAGCCCTGCCACCAGCAGCTCACACCCTGCAGCCTCCCTGCTCTTTTCTCTTGCCTGCTCCTGCCTTTGTGGGATTAATTGTATGAATTCTCTGGAGACCTCCTTGTGAGACCAGAGCTTGATAAAGCAGGAGATGAAGATGTTGCCTCTGTGGAGCTGCAGTGAGAACTCCTCTGCTTTGCCAGGAGCTGCTGTGTGGGGCTGATGGTCAGCTCGTGTGTTGGTGTGACCAAAGGGAAAGGGGCTCAAAGCTGATTGAGGATTAACTGGGCAAGAAGGGTGTGTTTGAGGTTTCAAGTGCACTCCACATCATTTGGTTGAACTTTTCCTTTGGTTTTGTTTATTTCCTGGTTCCCAGTGTCCCATGCAGGAAATGAAACCACAGACCAATGTGTTGGATCTTCTTCCCAAGCTGAAGTCCATGGCCCTGGCTGACAGGGCAGTGTTTGAGAAAGGGATGAAAGCCTTTGTGTCTTATGTCCAGGCTTATGCCAAACATGAATGTAACCTGATCTTTCGGATCAAAGGTAATTCCCAGCAGGGCTGGTGCCTCTCACTGTTTTTATCGGATAACAAAAGCATAGTGCTGTTGTCCAAAAGCTTCAGCTTCTGATTTTTGATCTCACATGCACTTCCTGCACCATCAGATTTTGACAAAACTATTTTTTTTTCCAGGCATCTTGTTTCAAGAGAAAACATTTAAATATGGAACTTGACCAAGCTGATAAAAGCAGAAATAAAAGTGACTTAGTATTGTTGCTAGTATTAAAGTATAGAGTGCAAACAATACATTAAATAATGACTTTTTTTTCCTTTCTCAGTTAAATTAACTTACTATCCAGCAGGAAACTGACTTTACAATCTTTATTTCAACAGATCTGGATTTTGCCAGTCTTGCCAGAGGTTTTGCATTGTTAAAAATGCCAAAAATGCCTGAACTAAGAGGAAAATGTTTTCCAGACTTTACTCCAGTCACTGTCAATACAGACTCCATTTCATTTAAGGATAAAAACAGAGAAAAGCAGAGACAGAAGAAATTAGAAGAACAAAGAAAAGAAAGAGAGGAAAATCAAGGGAAAAAGAAATTTGTAAAGAACAAAGCATGGTCAAAGCAGAAAGCCAAGAGAGAGAAGAAAAAGAAAGTAACAGCTAAAAGGAAGCGTGAAGAGGTAACTGTGTCCATTCCCTTAAACTGCAAGTGATTACTGGAGCCTTGCCAATGGCAGAGCCCTGGGATTTTAGTGTGGTGGAACTGATGGCTGTAGAAGAACTTTTTAGGACTTGAACGAGCAAAGTTTAAAAAATGATAGAGCTTTTTAAAGCCAAACACTAAAACAACTTCTCAGCACTGATGCTGGTCATTAACAGGATTATTTATTTCTCAGAGGTGCAGAAGTAGGGCCTGAGGGTGCTTTTGTCAATTTTCAGCAAGTGTAGCTGAGAGTTACAGTTGCCTGGGTAGGAACTGAATATATTTCCTGCTTGGATATTTCTGGCAAACTCTGACTTGTAGTCTTCTCTTGTGTTCAGCTGTATAGAATGAAAACCTTTTGATGTTGTGTTTAATTTGATGTTTCCAACTTCCAACAGGGCTCTGATATTGAAGATGAGGATATGGAGGAGTTGCTGAATGACACAAGACTCTTGAAAAGATTAAAAAAAGGAAAAATTAGTGAAGAAGAGTTTGAGAAGAAACTAACAGGCAAACACAGGCTCAAAGCAGAAACTGTTGAGGACACAGAGTCTGAAGGCTGACAGTTACTCTAACCACATTTTTAATTAAAACACTGCTTATTTCAATAAAACTGGATTTTTATTAAAAAATGATACAGAGAACAAAGCTGATCTAATTTTTCCATCAAGAGACCTGGCATCCCTAAAGACACAGAGCCTGCAGTTGTAGAGAACAAAGCTAAAAGCAGCACTCTGGTGTGGCAGGAGCTGCAGGTTTCCATCAGCAGCCTTGTGATATTTTCATTTTGTTTTTTTCAAGGACATACCACAGATCAGTAACAGCACACCTCAGAATGAGTCTGGATACACCATAAGGGATTTTATTTTACAATATCAAAATACTCCACCCCTCTTTAAAATAATTTAGTTGAGTTTAGAAGCTGTTATAACTTTGGGAATTTTCTCAACAGTGGTCCATAATTATGTCAATCCTTCTAATGGCATTTCCTTGCCGTGCTCATGGATCATCCTCCAAGTTCTCAGAACCCTGGTAGTCACTGAAGATGACACATCCTGGGCAGGAGTCCCTGAGTTACAGGTAGAGTTTAATGAGTTCATCACTGACAGCTGAAGGAGTCAGCACACCGAGGTCTGTGAACAGCAGTGTGATCAGGGATGGGGAGGTGTAGTCAATCCAGGGGTGCTCCTCTGTTAGGTTCTGCCCTGTTTTTAGAGTGTCTGCTTTGTACTAGAAGGAAACAGAGACCATTAGTTACTACACAACTGCAAGTTAAATCTTCTTTTGGGCAAGAGCAGTGCTACAGCCTCAAGCAGATGTTTGTGGTAAAACTGAAGGAAGTCAAGTGCACACACTGGTGCCACCTTGGTCTCAGCTCTTTTATCTCATGTAAAAATACGATTTGTAGTTCTGGAGTTTGTTGGTTTAACTGTTTCTTACCCTCAGCTGCTCCTGTGCCCTAAAGGAACTGCTTTAGGAGTATCAGGACAAATTATGGCTGTTTGGTGCCTCTACCATGGAGCAACCCCAAAATATACCACAGCAGAGAGATTCAGATAATCAGAAATGCCTAGAAGACAATTTTTCACAGGCACACCGGTGAAAGTGTGCACCTTAGCTGGGTAAGATGGAAGTTGAGTTTCTCTTACCTTAAACCTGTCAGGGACATCCTGCTGATTGAGAGGGAAGAGTCTTACAAACTTGAAACTTTCTGCTACCACATAAAATGGCTTATTCTGGGCTTTGGCACACACAGCAATTTGATTGGTGCCAATCTGTGGAGACAGATGGAAAACAACATTGCACACTCAGTGCTTGCCTGACAATATTGCCCAGTTTCCAACAGTTAACAGACATTTACTGGATAAAACCCAAATGGAAGAGACTTTTCAAAAAGCTTTAAGTGCTTCAAGGAAACCAAACTTTAAAAGTCCAGAGTTTACAGAATGAGGTAAGAAACTCACAATTACCTTGTTGATAATGCCTCCACTTTCAACTACACCTTCAGCACCAACTAACACCAGGTCCACTTTCTCCATAATGTAGCTGTTAAAAGGGGAGAAAAAATCCAAGTCTTATTTGGTAATAGGACAAATTACTTGCTGGACAGAACAGAAATTAGTAATTCAAACCATCTTTCCATTTTCTGCACTAGTTCCATCTGCCTCTTGTAAGTGCACATGCTGTTACACATCCTTGGAGTGAGATTTCATCTCCTTCCCTGCAGGAATATTAAGTAGCCTTTTCTTCCCCAGCCATAGCTGACCCTGGCAACTGTGTAAATGCTGGAAGAAGCTGAACTCTTAACTAGGAATGTTCAGATTTATTGTAGTTGTTTCTTTCCTCATGTATTGGACTTGTACTAAGCAGTGGTAATTTAGCAAATAACTTAAGAAACCACAAAATGATAACTTATGCAAATTAGGAAAAAAAAGTGGCTTCTTTATTAAGCACCTCAGTTCTTTTTTTACAGATCTGTGCAAGTTCTTAGGTCTGGTTCTTTCTTTCATTCCAACATGCAAAATCAAATGCTTGTGTTGTAGCTGACACATCCTAATTGTGCACCTAAAGCTGTAACTTGTTTGGCCTGTTGGATGACTTTGACAGACTAAGTAATATCCCTGGGGTTTGAACAAGCTGCTTACATCTAAGTTTATTTTGTCTTACTGTCAAAATGAAATTGTGATGAAAAATACTAAAATTTATGATCAGACTTACCCAACTGCAGCATCCAGAATCACAGTCACGGGAATGTTCAGCTTCCTTAGGGCTTTTGCCATTTTTTGCCTATTAAAAAAAAGATCTGGACCTTAAAAATTATTTTTTTAAAGACAATAATAGGAAAATATTGCCTGAAAGACTGAAGCCTGTGACTGCCCCCATTCCTCTGCTGGTAGAACAAAAAATGAGTTACTGTATAAAAATTGAAGGAATTGTTACGTGTTATTAGTGACATATGTTACCCAGTGTGCAGGGTTTACTCCTTCACTTATACAACAATATGTGCTCTGAAGAAATTATTCAGCATCTTTAAATGACATTGTTAGCTATATACTTTACTTTGCTATGATTAATGTAATATTTATTATTTTAGCCCACTTCTTAAAGAGACAATTATAAAGCAGTTGTCTCCCATCTCCCAAGGGAAAAGTAGGTTGCCTGGCATTGACCAAAGAAGGGAAACCTAGATAACACTAATTAGGATATTGAGTATGGAAAGTTAATTAACAACATTTTTAAATTTTTTTTTTCCACTTACCCAGAATAATGTGATATGAGTGACACTTACCATTAAAAATGCTCTAACCAAGCCTAGCAGCTTTTCTTAGGGCAGGACAAGTTGGATGGTAGCTGTAACTTACCCTGTTAACCAAGATAAACCCCAAATTAATGAATTCTCACCCTGCTTCATCTGGCTGTGATTCAGTAACATAAACACTGAATCGCTTCTTGGACTCCACAGCTGCTTCCAGCACCCTGAGGACCACCCTGGAGTAGGCGTGTGTCAGTATTCGCTGCCAGGACAAAAAAAAATCCACACATTACACTTGCTGAGCCTCGGGAAACCTTGACTTTTGTCAGCAGTGTCATGGCTTGCCGTGCAGAACAGCGTTGTGCAGAAGCCCCCACCAGACTCGGCTCCCCTCCCGTTCCTCCCTCACTGCCAGCAACAGCAAAACCGAACAGGAGCGACCCTGCCCCGGCCTACTCACAGCACCGTCTCTGATGAAAGGGTGACACAGCTTGGCGATTTTATTCCGAGAGAGAGAGACTTTGGTCAGGAAGATCTCCCCGCGCTCGATCATGATTTCTTTGCACTTGGAGTAGTCCTGGCAGAGAGCGGGATGCCCGCTGAGCGCCCGCAGGGTCCCGCAGCGGCAGCGGGGCAGAGCGGGCAGCCCTTACCGAGTACTCCAGCGAGGTGAGGCTGATGAAGCGCAGGAAGAGCTCCCCGCCGGAGGACACGGCCACCGAGGAGTCCACCCGCGACAGGGTGTCGATGGCGTCCCGCAGGCTGTTCCGCAGGCCCTGGATGGTCTCCCCTGGGCACAGGCACAGACGCGTGGTCAGGGCCTCACCCTGGGGACAGCCCGGGCTCAGCGGGGTCCCCGCCCCGCCGGAGGCACCCGGGCCCACCTCGGTCCTGCTTGAGGAATCCCAGCAGCGCTCGGATGGCGGCCACGGCCGAGGCGACATCGGGGTCGTCCCTCAGCTGCGCCCTGAACGTCTCGATCAAATCTGAAAGGCAGCGGGGAGAGTCAGAGCCGGCCCGGCCCGGCCCGGCGCCTCCCGGGGCTGCCCCGCGCCGCCGTTACCGTCCGTGCCCATCGCCGCCCCCGTTACCGTCCGTGCTCATCTCCGCTCCGCCCGGCGCG
>WBNO01030080.1:534988-549598 GCA_013400575.1 Peucedramus taeniatus
GGCCCGGCCGGCGCGATGAGCGCGGGTGAGCGCGGCTGGGGCGGCCCCGCGGGGGCTGGGGGTGCTCCGGAGGGGCTCGGGCTCCTCGTAGGGAAGCAGAGGCCGAGAGCGGGGCCCCGGGGCTTTACTGCTCTGCTCGGAGCCCGGAGTGACGCTGCTGTGCCCTCCCTTTGCAGATGATGAGCTGAACCTGCTGATCATCGTCCTCGACACCAACCCGATCTGGTGGGGGAAGAGGGCCCTGGGAGAGGCTGAGGTACGGCCTTTGGGCGCTGGGACTGCTGATGGCCATTTCTGGGGGAAGTCGTGTCATTTTCTTTGACTTCTGAACTGTGCTAGTGTTGCCTGCTAAAGCAGGTATAATGGGTATCGTAATACTTTCTGAAATACTTATGCAGCGTTCTGTGTTCATTAGGGCTTTTTTAACAGCAGAAGCTCTTTCTGCATCTTCAAATTTAGGTTTTTTAAACGGCAGTCGTTTCACAGATTACTTCTGAATTGCCTCTCTGTACATGTTATTGTGCTCCATCTGCTCTGTTCTTTTTCCCAGCAGTTCACCCTCTCAAAATGCATGGACGCAGTGATGGTGCTGGGAAACTCCCACCTGCTCATGAATCGCACCAACAAACTCGCTGTAATAGCGAGTCACACTCAGGAAAGGTAGAGCTGCTCCTGAACAGTATAAAGGTTTCCAGTTTCCTGTATCTGTCTCCTGATTTTCTTGTTTGATGGCAAGAAACCAAGTTAAATGTGTGTAATATGTCATTGTCTTAAAAAAAAGAAATTAGCTGAAACGAAGTAGGAAAGAATCTTAATGACTTACAAAGCAACAAAAAGACTTAGAAGTGAGGTTTAAATAGACTTAAAAATATGCAGAGAGAGAATGGTAGATATGTGTGGAGTGGAACAATGCAAATGGCAGAAGTTCCCTGTTTAGGGGATATTTTTCCCCCAGATGTTTGTGAATCTCAGGATCTACCCCCAAGGGCAACCAAAGAACTTCGCCAGATCTCTTAAGAGATGTCTCAAAAGGAGGAAGCTGAATGTGGGTTTTACTCCAGTTTAAATTGAAGGTCACCTACCTTACATAGCCTCTTTAATGCCTAAAGTATTAAAAGGATTTTAAATTAAACTTCAGAGTACTGTTATCTGCAGCTGATTCATTTATAGCATTTTTTCTTACATGAATGCTTTGTTTTCCCTCTGTTTCAGCCGTTTCCTGTACCCTGGGAAGCGTTGGGCTGCTGCAGATCCCTTTGGAGAGGGAGGCCCTTCCATGGAATCTAACTGCTCCGGCAGCAAGGATGGAAAATATGAATTACTAACAGCAATAAATGATGCAATTGCAGAAGAGATTAAAGACCTCATGACAAAGAGTAAGGAGAAGAAAATTCTAGGCTTAACATGCAGAATTGCAAAACACTTGGGATCGCCAAGGAGCTGCAGAAATGTCCTCTGTTTTCATCATATGAATTTTAATATGTTTAAAGTAGATGAGTTTATTATGTTTGACACTTCAGGCCTCTGCATTAGTATTATTCGCCAAAGATAAAAATGTGTAGTATTTTGTATTGTTAAGTTCAGTAGCTGTTTTTATATATAAAAGTAACTTGCACTTTTTCTTGTATTGCAGCTGACATGAAGGGCCAGCAAACAGAAACCCTGTTAGCAGGATCACTTGCTAAAGCACTTTGTTGTATCCTTTTGATTACAGAATCTTCAAAGCCTTAATGTGTTCTTAAGACTGCTTCTTATAATACTAACTTTTACTATTCTTGTTTTGTTATAATACTTCAAACTGAAACATTTGCCTGATAACTGTGGCTTGTGCTTATCAGAATGTGTATTGGCCAAGGTGGTGAATGTGTGCTGTGGATCGTGGAGTTATTTCCAAGAAGGGAATGTAGATTCCTTAACTGCAGCTAATGTAGACATCAACAAGATGGGCAAAGACCTAAAAGGTAACACCTCTTTTCCTGTTTTCAACACTGAGTAAATATTTTAACCTGAATAACAGGAATAAATGAATATGCACACACAAACAAATATACATGTTTGGACACACCCCCATTTCCAAAATTGGCAGTAATGGGTGGAGGTTTATTTTGAGCATTTGAGGTTGCCTACCTTAAAAAAGGTTAAAGGACTTAGATCAATAGTCCACGTCCTTAGATTTTCTGTTGTATGGGAATAAACTGTAACTGGAATTTCCTTGGAATAACTGGAGGTTGAGAGGAATTAGTCTATAGATAATTGTCACTGGGACTGGAAATAGTTTCATATAGATGTTTTATCTGACCTATTAGATCTAACATCCAGTATATTCTGAGCTGTCATATGCTACAGAATTAAAGGGGTGATACAAACAAGGTGCTGATGCATTTCTCTTTCTTTTTAATACTTAGCCAATCAAGAAATTAAATCAAGGATTCTGGTAAGAACTTTTGCTGTCACAGTTTTCTTTTAGTCTTGAAATCCAGTGATATATGTAGGCTAACAAGTCTGAGTTTTTATTTAGGTCATAAAAGCTGCAGAAGACAGTGCATTGCAATACATGAATTTCATGAACGTGATTTTCGCAGCACAGAAGCAGGTGAGGCTGGCCTTTTTTCCATTTATATTCTCTTTTATTTCTGTGTAAAGATAACAAAAATGTTAATTTTGCCTATGATTACATAATTTATAGTGCATTTATCGTTGAAACAAGTCATGACAGTAACACTGACAGGGCTGTGTGGGTCCTGGCTGAATTTGTTTTTCATGCATGTCATCTCTTGCAGAGTATTTTGATTGATGCCTGTGTCTTGGACTCTGATTCAGGTCTTCTACAACAGGTACAGACTTGCTGTTGTTATTTGCCATTTATATTAACTCATAAATACTTGATATTAGACAGCTCAACACGTTCTTCCTTTCCTTCCTTTAACCAAGAGTGGTGTGGAAATACGTTCAGTGGATCTGACAGTTCTGACTCGCAGGCCTTGTGCAGTACATGGATATTTTAAATGCCCTGTTAATGTCATCAAACAACAATCTGATCATGGTCTCTGCTTTGCAGGCCTGTGATATTACGGGTGGCATATATTTGAAAGTGCCCCACATGCCATCCCTTCTGCAGTATTTGTTGGTAAGTCACTTAAAAAACACTTCAGTGTTTTTCGTGTGTCAGATGTGAAATATTACTCACTTCACTGACAAGATAGTACAGGAATACCAACCCAATCCACAAAATACTTTTCTCTATCCATCATGCAGTGGGTTTTTCTCCCTGATCAAGAGCAGAGATCACAGCTTGTCCTTCCACCTCCTGTTCATGTTGACTACAGAGCTGCCTGCTTCTGTCATCGGAACCTCATTGAAATTGGCTACGTGTGCTCCGTGTGCTTGTCGAGTAAGTTTATAAATATTTAACACTCTGATTTCTTACATTCCAATGACCTGTTTTAGTGAAAGCCAATTCTTTGATTTTTCAGTATTCTGCAACTTCAGTCCTATCTGCAGTACCTGCGAGTAAGTGTTTATTCTTTGTATTTCAAGGGTGGCTGTGGGAATATGTTCAGTGTATCTGACAGTCGCTTTTCCATATTTTTTTTCCAGGACTGCTTTTAAGATATCGTTGCCACCTGTCATGAAAGCGAAGAAGAAGAAATTAAAGGTAGCTGCATAGCAACATAATGCAAATACATCATTACCTCCTCTAGGAATTCCATGAAATGGAACCTATTTGAGAAACTGATGGCATTTTTTGTTGGGTATGAAAGAGAACTGTATGCAGTGCTATTACTTGTTTCTTAGGGGATAAATATTTAAAATGTATGTTTTCTATGCAGCCTATTAAGTAACAAATCACTGTATTACCATGTAATCTGTGCTGTTTTAAATACTAATTCGTAACTGTAAGGGGAAGCAGAAGCTACATCCTGAGATGAATTCACAGCCTATGAATTTGAGGGTATCCTGTCCACTGCAAAGTTTCACACCTCTGAGTTATTTTCAAAGTCAAGAGAGCTTTGATTCTTTCTAGGTGTTGGTGTAAAGTTAAGAATGACCATTTCTAGTGTGTAGGATCAGAATCATTGCACTCTGTTGTTCAGGTACTTCAACTTCTCACTAGCAATATGGGCCATCATTTTCAAGATGGTTTGTCAGCCACTTGGAAAAGAAAAAAAAAAGGTGCTAATTGCCCTGCATGTGCACTCACGTGTATTCATATTCCTGTGATTGTACTGTCCTTGTGGTATTTCTTTCTCAATTTGGTATCTCTTCATTTGTGAATGAAAAGGCCTCCCTTTGTTTAAAACAGCATCAATAAATGCAGACTAGCTGGTCAGTCTTCAGGGTTTCATTTTGAAACTGGAAAACAAGAAATGTAGTTGCAATATGATAATAGGCACACTTCTTTATTTAAGTATGTGGGTTTCCATCTGACATGTGACAAGAAGAAAGACTTTTGGATTAGTGTTTTTTATGGCAGGAAGAATGTGGCTTTCATTTAAAGAAATAAACAGTGTCTCCTTCTAAAGAGAACTTTATATTTTGGTAGTTTAACCATTCTTTCAAAAGGAATAGAGAGGAATTTTTTTCCACATAGAAAATGAGTTACTTTTTCCTTCCCAATGTGTATATAGGAATTTGTCAGGTCTTGATATTCACATCAGGTTTTGTCACTGTAACAGCTGCAGTGCCAGTTTTTTCTGGGCTTGCCAACTTAACAAGGCGAGCTTTTTTTCATTGACAAAAGCCATTTTGTGTGAAGGCTGTATTTATAATTTACATTGTATAAAACTTTTGTAATAAAGACTGTCTCTTTTTCAAATGTGGTCAGATATTGCTTTGATATTTAAGGGTGAGCTACATGATTTTCCTGGAGTTTTGTTGTTTGAGTCATACTAGGCAAACAAAGGGATTAGTGTTTATTGGCTACAAGTTACATACTTCTCTTATTAATTAGTACTCTAATGCCTATTGGTTAATGATTCTCTCACATCTCATTCTAATTAGTCCACAGGCTCAGTTTCTCCCCTCTTGTGAGTTTGGGGGTTTCTTGGGTCACTGGTCTCCTACCAGAATTACCTTTTACCTGCTTGGATCTGATTTCAGCACAATTACTGAGCTGATTTTATTAGTTTCTTCCTTAACTGGGAAGATGTCCTGGTGGGCCATAAATTCTATATTCTTTCATGTTCATAATCAATACTACCTCCCTCGTCCCAAACCATTCCCCGGGTCTGAGAGCCTTAAACTTTTTTTTTCCTCCCATACTTAGAGCTTGTTAGTGTTGTTAGCTCTGTTAGTTTGCGACCAGCCCAGGGACTGGAGCTGCCCCGTCACCACCATTGCTCCCCGGGCCACATCTCCGTGAGGCGGCCGCGTTCCCGCCCTTCCCGTGAGGCGGCCGCCTTCCCGCCCTCCGCGTTGCCATGGCGCCGCGCTGGCGCTGCAAGATGGCCGCCGGGCGGCCGCCGTAGCGCTATGAGGGCTGCCGGCTTCGGGGCGCTGCTGTTGTTGCTGCTGCGGGCGGCTCCCTGCCCCGGGCAGCTGGCCGGGGACACCGGTGGGTCAGGGCGTGAATGGCGGCCTCCGGGGGGCGAGGGACGGGCGGGGTGTGGGGATGGCGGTCGGGCCGTGGCGGGATCTGCCCGGGTGGGCGTGAGGGGAGGCGGCGCAGGCCTTGAGGCTTCCCCAGGGCACGGTCCTGGGCGCCCCTCCCAAACCCGATTGTGCCTGCCGTGGAGTTTCTGCCGCTGCTTAGCACAGAGGGGGAGGGTGGAGCAGTTTATGTCGGACCTTTCAACCTTGGCAAAGTCTAGAAACAAAAATCCAGTGAAACTCCCGACTCCGAACCCTAAACTTGACACCGCGTCCACGTGCTGAACGCAGGAGCCCGTAGTTCCTGGATCGCAGGACATCCCTGGCACAATTCATGGCCCCAAGAAATTAAAAAGTGTAAGCTGAAGTCAGCAAGAAATGCTAAATATGGTGTTGCTGAGCTGTGTAGTATCTGCGTGGGCTGTAAGTGCTGTAATGTTATTTTACTACCTGTTTACTGGCAGCTTCACACATGTAAACTTGTGGCATAGAAAGCTACACCCACTCCTCCAGCACTTGGCAAGAATGGAAATACAGCCCTGTACTAGGCATTACATTTTTCTTCTGTTTATGACAACTTTAAGAATATAGCCCAAGCACAAGATCTATATGTCTTACAGATGTTACCTTTTTCAGTCAACTTACTTCTTTCTCTTTTTTTTTTCAGTCTTTCAGCCTTCATTTATTCATATGTCAGGGCCCAGAGTCAATTCATTTTTTCTTGGCAATTCTTCAGGAGTTAATTTTTCTATAACTTTAAGTCCTAGAGATGCAGAGACAGGTAAGAACACTTCAGCCCCTTTCCCCGTGTAAATAAATACGTTTGAGTTGTTAATATTTTTTGACACAAAAATTACTAGAGAAATGGTAGTGCATGTCATTTAGTATCTTAATAGTTACAGAAACAGGAATTTCAGACATTCCTGTGATTAACCCCTTAGTTCTCAGTTGTTTCTCTGTGAGCTGGGCCTGAGGGTGTACCTGAAAGCACAAGAGGAGTTTAAATGTACTTCTCATTTCCCAGTCTTTTCTAAATGACAGTGGAATAGCTTTAATTTTTTTATTTTGTTATAGGAAAATTGCAACCTGCAAATTGCAGCGGAAGCAAAAGACCTGGAGATTGGAATTTGGATGTAACTCCTGGTGTGGTATGTAAAATAGAGATTCTTCTGCTATTCCACTTCATTCCAACTTCTCTCTCAGAAGCTGATGAATGGTATAGACAAGATCAATTTAATACAAGCTATCAGAGCTGTCAAACTTTATTCTGTGTTTTCCAGAACACTTCCAAGGTGACTATAAGCCTCAGCAGAACTCTGGAGCTGTGTTTGCCCAATGCCACTGAGTGCTGCCCCTCACCTCTGTGCATGGTGGAAACACTCCAGGTTTCAGCCTGCCGTGGTTCAGTGATGCTGGCACAGCTCCTGATTCAAGCTGAAATATTTGCAAACTCTTCCTTTGCAGGAAATGTGTCAGGTAAGTGCTAAAGAAGGAATGGCATTCTGGCTGTTCTTTTCCTCTCTGTGTGGAAAAATCAGGATTTGGGCAGCAATAAGAGATACTGAGCAATCAATGGAATTTCAAAAAAGGGTTTCTACATAGAATAAACTGCAGTGTGCATGGTCTTTTTATTTGGATTTCAGTCCACTTAATCTGATTTTCTCTCCTACTTCTGTTACAGAAAATGCAACTATCATCCCAAACCAGGCATTTAAGCCCTTGGGCTCTTGTCCTTGTAACTTAACATCTGGAGCTTGTGATGTTCGTTGTTGCTGTGATCTGGTACTTATTTATTGTTAAACTTTAAGTGTTTTCATAGTTTCTAGACTCTCTTGTCTGTGGGGAGAGAGAGGTACTGAATGCTTCAGACTAGATGGGCCAGAGGGGCTGTTTGGATATTCCAGTATTTCTGAAAGTAAATATGTTCTCTCTGCAAAGTTCCTTGATTTACCTGTAACTTTTACATTGCCATAAGTATTGAAATTACCTTGCTAAATAGTGACCATTCTTTTCCCTTTCAGGAGTGCACACCAGACTTGCAGCAGTTATTCAGTGGATCATGTTTCACTGGAGTGTTTGGTGGGGATGTGAACCCACCTTATGATCAGCTGTGCTCTTCCCAGTCAATGGAATATACCCCTGAGTGGTTTCCCTTCCTTTGTGTACAGTCTTCTCTTGACAACACACCATTTCTTGGCTATTTTTATCATGGCTCTACGTAAGTCTTAAGAAAATTTATTTTCTCATCATACTCTCATCACACTCACTATGCAACTAAAAATATAAGCTTTGTATGTCTTTATAATGCAAGTTACTTTGAAATTAGGGTTTTAGGGTGTAAACCTTAAATGCAAGTGGAGAAATGTCATTGGTAGTATATAAGAACAGGGGACATAAAATCAAACCTGTAATTATTTGTGTGAGGTAAAGAGTAAAGCACTGTTTAATTTTTAAACTTGTTTGCAGTTCTACACCCAAAGTTCCTTCATTTAAGATCCCTCTACAAACTTCTCCTGGGAAACCTTTCACTGGTTACAGAGAGGGAGATCCAATTATAACAGAAGAAGATGAGTATTTTACTGTTCCCCAGGTAATCACTTGGTGCTTATGAGCTTTTGATTCCTCTTGGTTTGTTTGGAACTCCCTGCATGACTCTCCTTATGGCTTTGCATCCAATTTCAGCAACTTGATGTTGGGTAGTGGTGGGGTGTATTTGTCACAAAAACCCCTCAACCAACCAAACAAAACTCAAAACAGAACCATAAAGTCATTATTAAAAGTAAACATTATCCTTCCTCATCCCCTTGCCTATCCCTGCAAAAGGGACACATGTTGGTTATAATTATTTTCACAAATGAAGATGAAGGCATGGTGTACATTGAAACTACTTTTAAAGCTGTTCTTTTAAAATGTTAACCTCTCTTTTGCCAGAGGCTGAGGTGTTTTTATAACATCTGATATCTTGCTTGCCAAAGTGTTATGTGTGGCTGTAGTGCACACGTGGGGCATTTTACTAACAAGTAATCTTCAAATGAAAAGCAAGGGGACAGAAAATCCTCATTTCTGTGAACCACCCACAGCAATCCATGGCTGGACAGTGTGTTGGGAATGCTCCTGTGGCCTATCTCCACAACTTTGATGTCAAGTGCCTGACCAATTTGGAGTCTTACAAAGAAGGCCTGCCCCATGATGTGAGGATAAACACTGGCACTGCAGGTATGCTGCAGAAATCCAAGCAGGAATGTGTTTCCTTGTTTCTCAGAGCTGCTGGAACAGAACAAACCCGAGGGCTGTTGGCACAGTTGCTAAATGTAACATCTGTGTTATCTGGTGGCCGTAGTTCAGCGTTTGGGGATGTTCTGTTCCTGTTCCTCATTACCTTCTAGAAAGTGTCTCACTGTTTCCCAAGATTTAGGAGGTAAGAAATAACGGGATGGGCTTTTGTTTCCCATTTACCTGTTCCTGGTGACTCACTTTCAGACTGTTGCAGAGCCCTTTTTCTGTCAGGAGGGTGCAGCATCAGTGTTTTAGAGTTAGTGAGAAGTCAGAAGAGGTTACTCTCTGCATTACAAAAGCTTGTACTTATGAAGAGTCATTCTGGAGTTTGAAATAATGTGATTACCAGCATGAACATATTTTATTTTATGCTCCATAATTGTCTAATTTTGTTAGTCTATATTACCTCTGTAAGACCCACAGTTAATTAGCTGTGCTTTCAAAATACATAAACAGTCTGGGTCTTTAACAAAAATAATTTTCTAAATAATTTCCTACTCAGTTTTCATAACAACAAGGATTGCACCTTGGATGTGAAAACAGAAGTCTTTGTTTGTTTTTTATTCTCAGATTTCATCCAACAAAATGTTGTCTATAGAGCCATCACTGACAGGGGCAAATTCATCACTGAAAGTGGTAGGTCTCTTCCATTTAATTAATGTTTCTTACTTAACCTGGATTGTATATGAAATAAATTATTTTGATGTCTAAAATGTTTACCTGCTGCAATTCTTAGGAGGAATTTTGTATGTTATCTAAGACTGTAAAAGTAAACTGGCTTCCTGCAAAGCAGGAAGTATTTAATTTACTCCAGTTCATCACAGCTGGTCAGGAAATCAGATTCCTTACCTTGCATACATGGGGGATTGCACCATTGCACACTGAAACAGTAAAATAAATTCTCAAAAAGATGAATGTTGTAATTTCCAGAATATTGCCAAGGTTTTAATGTGTTCTTTCTCAGCTGCAGTAGCAGAGCTTTCTAATTAGAATGCTTTTCATTGTGACCTTTTCTCTTTTTCCTTCTGCCAGAAAACCTTCTTGCTGCTGAGGTTCTGTGTCAAAATGTAACTTTTGCAGAACATTATAAATTCATTTGGAAAGATAAGAACATTGAGCAAGTAAATGTCACTGTCTTCTTTGGAAGCTTATGTGATGGAGGTATAATGACATTTCTTTTATGATTTTTGATTTATTTATTTGTCTTCTGTATGGAAATTCTGTGATAGAATCTCTTATTTACTAATTCTTCTTAAAAATAATTTCTCTTGGACTCTAGAAAGAAAATTATGGGGCTGATTTCCATTAATTTGTGTTAATTTGAATCTTCTGTCACTAATGAAAGACAGAAGTTTGTGCCCTACACAGAACATACATTTTGCTAATTTACTTATTTAAAAGTCTTACTTTTTTCTTTCACCAGAAATCCTGACACAGAGATTCACAGTTGAATTTCTAAGTTTAAACAGTACTAATGGAGAGGAACTCTTTGAGAATCCAGGTATTAATACTTCATTTTGCCTATTAAAAAAAAAATTCATACTGTACAGATTCTTATCAGTGATTACATTTTATATTTCTTTTGTACTTCTTTATGTTGCTAGCCTTTAAGTTCCTCCCTTACTGCACTGCCAATAGCAGTGAGTGGTTCTTAGGCTTTTGTTGCATAGGTATTGATTATTTAAAGTGGGGCCATTCCCACTGGAAATCTCCTGTCATTTACTCCAAGATTGATGACATTTAAAACAATGCTAATGCTTATAGATTCTTCTACAGTGTTCTTAATTTCCCCTTCTGTGTTTAGGGTATCAAGTTGGAAAACCAGTGAAAGCTGCAAATCTGAATGCTTCTGATCCTCTTGGAAGCCTAAACATTTGGCAGCCAGGTACTGGCTTGTGAGTTTGCAACTTCAATTGTAGTTAATGCTAAAATGTTGGAACTTTATTTGGTTTTTGGATTTTTTAAAATATATTTTAGTTAAAAATCTCTGCCAGATTTTACTTTTCTTTCCCAAACTTTCAAAGGTCAGTGAGAAAACCTTTAATGCTTTCTAGGAAAATTGAATTATTTGTATCTGTTTTTGAACTCTACCACGCTGAGTTTGCATTCTAATGTTTGATGTTTTGCACATTGAAAGCTAGAGATCCAAAGGTGGATAATAGGAAAGTTCAAGTAAGATGCTTTCATTTCACAGCTGGCAGAGGTTTATGTGCATCAGCAACTGACAGACCAGTTCTGTTTGGAGTAGACTCATACTCTGGGTGCATTCTAGAAGTTGATGTTAATGAAGATTGCAGCCTTTTAAGGTGAGCTACACAAGCTGAATTGTTTATCCCTGCTTCATCCCTCTTGTTGGTTGTTACGTGACTGTCTACTGCCTCCCATCAGCACTGGCACATTCTTTTCAAATATTCATGTGTGTGTTTCAGCTTTCTGTGGTTAATAGTCTCACTTCTGTTTTTGATGGGAAATCATAATGGTTTCACTCTTTACTCAAATGAGGATTGTGTTGGCTGCAATACTTTTCCATTTCTTCCCTTCAATAGTTCAAGTTTATTTTTGTTGTGTGAAAACATCTTTCAGATGAAACTGGCCTTAGGATACAGTAATATTGCAACCCGGAGTGGTAAGACAGTACAGATTTACATTCTGTGTGATGTTACATTCTTACTTTGCAGAGGAAATGTGACTGAGAAATTGAATGCATTAATACAAGCTACTCACATTGGAAAGAGGGACAATTCCAGTTACAGTGATCTAAATGACTGGGTGGAAATTATACGTAAGTGAGGCTTGTGTTGTTCTCTCTAGCCTAAATGTGCCCATACAGTAAATAAAGCATGTCAAAATAAATCCAAATTGTAATTTCAAGTAGCTAAAGCTAGTGATACGTGTGTCTGCATCCATCCATCCATATATGTGTACACACAGGCACATAATTCAGTATGTCTGTGGATACTGTACATTTTACTGCCAGACTATACACATGTGACTTGGTATTTATCCTTTGATAAATCACTCCTTTAGGTGTTTTTTATAGAGAGAAACATTCTTAGTGTGTTCCTGTGTGACAGTTACCAGCATTTCACTGGGCTATGAGAATAATCTAATTATGGAATAGATAATGTTTTCCATCATATTTACATTGAAATCCCTCTGTTTTCCTTCATAGGTCTTGATCCATTTAGTTCTAATGTGAGCACTGGAGGCTTAAAAGGAATTTGTCCAGATATTCCTGCAAACCTGAATATTCGCATCATCTTTGCTAAAGTGGGAGCAGTGCAAGGGATTCCCCAGCAGGAAATTCTTGCTGTGCAGATCAGGTAAAGTGAATTGTGTCTCTGGCTATCTGACAAATAAATGCTTCATTTTGAGCCTTGCTTACCTAACACATCCCAAATTAATTTTACAGACAAAAAGAGTAGGTTTTGTTGCTGGCTTTTTAGACGCCTTTCACTTTGCAACCCAAATTCCTTTGATCACAACCAGGTTGGCCTTTTTCCCTCTGAAATGAAAATTAAAGAAAAAATTAATGATTAAAAGCAGATAATCTTTATACTTCACTGAAATATTAAATAAAACACATGATGCTGCCAGCAGCAAGCACACACAGGGCATCCCATCAGGAGTCACGTGGTGGAAGCAACAAGATTGTCCTGTGTTCTGGCTTACCCCATTGCAGAGCTCTTGGGAGCTGAGCTAAATGCTTTATTCTTTCCTGAAACAGGGAATTTTCACTCTGCAAACACTTCCCCACCCCTCCACCAAGTCAATTCCTATCAAATAAGTGGGATTCTGTTCCATTTCACCTCATTTGCAGACTGTGCAAGTTCTTCCCTTGTACGATGTGGAAAATCCAGGGATTATCAACCTCCTCATAAATACTGTGTGTTTTGTCCTCTCCTGCTTGTGTTTAGGGTCTAAACTTCCATTTCCAGCCCTCAAGCAATAGTTATGTTTTTTGTTACAGTTACTCAACAGTCTTATGGCAGTTCCAGTGCGGGCTTGGCTGCAGAAACACCCTCAGCTTTCTTCCCATCACAGCTTCTGTTCAGTTCATTGAAGTCCCAGCTCAGCCACCCCTTCCAGTGACAAGGTAGTTTTGGTAAAAACACTGAGAACCCCCCATTATGTTCAGCAGAGGTAACGTGAATTGCATTGACAAAAAGGTTCCTTTTTCCAGGTATCAGAAGATTTATGCAGAGTTTGACTGCAATCAGAATGAGGTGTGCTGGCCACAACTCCTTTATCCAGTGACACGCTTTTACACAGGTAAAATTATAAACTCTGTGGGATGCCACAAAACGTAAAAGGCTGTATTTCTTTGAAACATAATTAGATGTGGGGAGTTGTCTGAAAGAATGCTTTTGCAGACACTTTTATCTGTATCTTTGGGTGGTGTATAAACTAAAATTTAGCTCTCACATGCTTACAGTTTTTTTTTGTTTTACTTTTTTTTAGGAGAACCATATTCCCAGTGTCTTGCTAAAGGCCTGTTTCTGGCATTTCTTGTTTTACTTGCAACAATTATGAGCAACCCTTGGTTTTCTAAATTATGGAACAGATAGGTAAAAATTATGGAGAAACACTCTTGGATTTTGTGGACAATTTATGTAAACATTTAAAGATACATAAAATCAGTACTTCTACAGTATACAGAAAATGGCTGTTACTTATAAAGTAATAAATTATTTTTAAGCTCTAGACTCTGTGTTTGGAATAGGAAAGTGCAGAGTTGACTTCAAGAAGGTGCTGAGTCCAGCCCAGAGGCTGCAGCGGGTTTGGGATTGTCCTCATGGATGGACCATTGTCCTCTCAAGCTGGTTCTCTTCTCCTAGAACTCTTGGCAGTAAACCCCTCATGCCCACCTATTTTTGGAGCAGTGAGCAGACTTCTCTCACTTCTGAGAAGTCATAGCCCTTCAGCTGTTTTCATGTTTTGATCTGAAATTCTCTTTTCCAGTTAATGCTTTGCATTGGCAACCTGCTGTGTCTGTGTGCAGGGCGCAGAAAACATCTAGTCATTGTCCGTAGCTGATGAAATGAACATTTGGGATTTTCTCGTGGTTTGGATGGGCCACGAAGTTGAGGACTGGAGCAGTTCTGCTGTGAAGACAAGGCTACAGCTGGGGATGTTCAGCCTGGAGAAAAGGTTGTGTGGAGACCTCATAGCAACCTTCCAGTATCTGAAGGGGCCTACAGGGCTCCAGAAAGAGACTCTTCATCAAGAACTATAGAACCAGACAAGGAATACTGGGTACAAATTGAAAGAAGAGAAATTGAGGTTCGATATTAGCAAGACATTTTTACTGTGGGGGTGGTGAGACACTGGAACAGTGCCCAGTGAATGGATGCCCCAAGCCTGGCAGTGTTCAAAGTGGAGCAACCGGTCTAGTGCGAGGTGCCCCTGCCCACGGCAGGAAGGGCTGGGACTGGGTGATACTAATTAAGATCCATTCCAAGCCCACATGGTGTGGCTCTAGGGGACGGTGCTGGACAGGGCCAGGAGCTGGGCTCGATGATCCTTTTCGTCCCTTCCGGCTCAGCATTTTCTGTGATTCCACGATGTTCTCTCAGTCCTGCATTCCCCCCTCTCACACAGCAGCCTCTCAGCGGCTGCCAGCGCGCCGGTTGCCGTTCCCGGTAGCACCACCGGCAGTGCCCGAGCCCGCTCCGCGCCGCCGCCGGTTGGGGCCGCGTTCTGCGGCCGTTCCCCGCCCCGGAAGCGGCAGCCGGGCCCGCTCCG
>WBNO01030080.1:549648-628844 GCA_013400575.1 Peucedramus taeniatus
CCCTGTGGGGCAGCGCGGGGGGTGCGGGGACCCTGAGGGGGCCCGGCGTGAGGGCCGAGCCGGGCCCGGGGCCGCCGTCGGGAAGGTGCGGGCTCGGCCCCGATGGGGCGGTGGAAATTGCTTTTATTGCCGTCTTTCCCGGAGTCCGGCAGGCAGGTGTATGGCCCGTCCCTGTGTGGCGTTCGCCTGAAACAGGATCACAGAATTGTTATGGTTGGAGGGGATCTCTGGAGATGATCCAGTCCAACCCCCTGCCAAGGCAGGGTCACCCAGGGGGGTGACACCGGAACGCGCCGTGGGTGGGATGAGTGATGGGCACTCTCGAGAGGAATGCTTTGGGACCCCACCTTTTTCACAGCAGTACCTTAAATTGGGGTTATTTGCAGAGAGGTCCCATAGGAGAGCCACCTGACCCACCTGCAGCCTCAGTACCTTCAGCCTGAGCGTGTGTGCTCCATCCACCCCACTGACAGACCGATAGACAGCTGCTCTGTAGCTTTATTGATAACAGGTTCCTGTTCCTGGATGGTCTCTTCATCGTGGAGAAAACTCCCTGCCTGCCTGCATAACATAAAGTTGGGTTGGACAATGACTAGCCATGTCTCTGCGTTGTCTCATTATAATTATATGATCTTTGCTTGCTGACTGAGACTTTGGAATGTCTTCCAAATATACATTAGAAATGTAGCTTGCGAAATCATTGCAGGGAAAGCTGGGAAGACTTAAATAAACAGCTAGTTAGTAAATATGGCAGGGAGGAGGAGGCAGATCTGTAAGAATGATTACATGAGTGTATGTTTAACATTTTAATGTCATTCTGGTTACCTTATGCACCATTTATTATAGAAATAATGCATTAGTGGTTCTGATTTAATAGCTGGATAAATAGAGATAGTGCATGTTCATATCTTGGGGATGTACATAAAATTTAATATTTCAAATAGACTGTGGAAATGCATCACAACAAATTTGTAAAATGGTTTGTTAATTTGAAGTCATTAAGCACTAATTTAAAACTGTTGAAATAAGATTAGGAATGGCTTCTCCAGTAGACCTTGTTATTTTGTTATTTGATTAAAATAGCCAATGGCATGGATAATTCTGCTTTAATAAAACCAACTTTATTATTTGAAGACTTTGTAATCTTTTTAGGTTTTTGTGCCTTCTCAGCTGACAAGCACTTAGAGCAGAGAGCTCATGCAAATTGTCTCCAGGAAGTTGCAGGAAAAGCTATGGTTTTTTAGGGGAGGTTACTATTTCAAACCCCTAATAAGCATTTTGTCCTTCTCCTTCAGCTTAACCCAAATGTAAGTGTGTTTCAGAGAAAATATGTGAATGAAGTGAAGAAATGTGAAGAAATGGAAAGAATACTTGGTGAGCTTTATTTTCATATCTGCTGTTTCTCATCTGTGGCATTACCAGAGTGGCACTACTGTGAAGGTCTCAGCTACAGGTTTTTTTTTAACCCTCCCAGGTTTTGTAAGCTGTGAAATTTACTTACACTAAATATAGACTTGGGGGTTTTTAAGCTCAGAGGTGAAGAATGGTTGCTGATGCGTTGCTGATAAATAGATGAGGCTGTTTCAGTGTTTACTGCTTAAAACTCTGCTAGGAAAAGGGAAGCTTTATTGTGGATATTTCCTTGACTGTAAGATATTCCCTGTTTCTTCATGTTATGTAACTCAATACAGTTGGTTTTCCAGGCACCCTTAAAAATACCTCAAGTTATTAATAACTGTGTTCTCATGGTAGTTAATGAATAGAGAAGGGTATGCAGAGCATTACAGCCAAGATGCAGATGTCCTCAGTGTGTCCTGAGGAAAAGTTAAAATTGAAGGATTCCTTTGATTGGAATCTCTCATCAGAGGCACGTGCTGGTCATGCCAGCAGCTCTTTTGGCAGTCCCCCTGCCCAGTGTGAGTTGCATTTGTTGTCAAGGTTGCTTAAGCTGCTTTGTTTGAACACTTTTTACTCCAAACATGGGTCAGTGAGCAGCGTGTCTGTTTCTGGCAGAAAGTGACACAATTGCACCATTAGCAGAAAGTGGCACCGTGCAGCAACAAAGAGGTTCTGTGAAATGGTAAAAGCTTCTTAGAAAGTACTTGCTCTGAAGTACTTGCCTCTGAAGTTTGCTTGCTCCTGCAGATTTCCAAGGCAGGAGTAGTTTGTGTGTTTTATCCCCACCACTCTTTAAGTTGTTTATTTTTGAAGATTTCTGTGTGTGCCTTGTTGCTAAAATGAATGAATGAAATAGCCAGGGCTTGATGCTGCAGTGTGATTAGCACCATCAGGAACAGCTGAAGGTCAGCTCTGCAGCACTCTAAAGTGTAGGCAATGCAGTTTCCTTTCTGATTCTATTTTTCTTCTCACTCCAGGATATTTAGTACAAGAAATTAAAAAAGCAGATATTCCACTTCCTGAAGGAGATGTTGCTCCTCCTGCCCCCTTGCTGAAACACATTTTAGAAATCCAGGTAACTTCCACTAAACAGATGCCAAAGTCTTGGAACTTAATTCCAAGCTTAATGACTTGCTATCTTACTACTTATGATTTAAGTTATTGGGGTATGGTGGGGGGGCAGAAGCATTTGTTTTCCTTTTTTCTGATTCCTTGCTGCCAGTGTGACTTCAAAGCCAGTGAGGTTTTGGTATTAACACAAAATTCTTGTGAAAGGGTCAAAGCAAACTCAGGGAGTGTGCACTCAGCTGTTGTATTTTGATGGATTGGCACATCACCCTGTTCCAGGCAGATTATCTGTAGATGCAGTCCCTCAGCCTCATTTATTGCTTTGGTACTTGCCCAAGGCTCTTTGTGCATCCAAAATTTCCAGGTGTGTGGGAATTTTACTTGCCCAAGGCTCTGCAGGTGCTGGTCGCAGCAAAATGTGGAGCTGTTTTCTCTGAATGCTCCTTCTGGTGTTGTGTTCAGTGTAGAAGCTTGTAAAACACAGATCTATTTTTGAATAACATTCTGTTTTGTTGTAATTATGTTAAAAGAATAAATGGGTATCTTCCACCCTGTGCTACCTGCAGTTCTAATTCCAGGTCTGCATTATTTTGACACAAATTAGGGCAGAGCAGCAGGCTGAACAGATGCCAGTGGAGGATCAAGTGTACTCAATGCAAAGCAATCTGTGGCAGACTGAGGGATAGAACCTATGGAGCTTGAGTTAATTAAGAAATGGGAAACTCCTATCACTGTGTCAAATTATTGTGTTGAAAATGAATCCTAGTCTGTTTTCCAAAATCCTGTAACTGATTCTGTGTCTTTTCTTTACTCTGTCTTAGGAACAGCTGCAGAAGCTGGAGACAGAATTGAGGGAAGTAACTAAAAACAAAGAAAAATTGAGGAAAAACCTACTTGAACTGACAGAATACAAGTACATGTTACAGATCACACAGAATTTTGTCAGGAGAACACCTGAGGTATTGCTTGGGGTGTTTGACAGAGATTGTTGTTGTGTGGCATTTTTGTGATTTTCCCTGTTGAATTGCTTGAAAATTAAGGTGCAATTGTATTATTTTGGTCCATAAATTGTGCTAAGAAATTTACAGTGTAATTTTGCAGCACTGACTATAATTGTTAAGAACAGTGCACTTGAGATCCAAGATCTCTCTGTTGCCTGAATTGAACACGGAAATGAGTTTTATATTTTTAATTAAACCATTTACCTAATTACCTTTTCTTTCTTAGAATAATAATGGAATGAGAGGCTGGTTTTTTTTTTCCTGCAATGAATGTTGTTTCTTTTTATTTGCTAGTATGAATCCCATTTACATGGAAATTTTGAAGAGTTTCCTTCTGTGGAAAACGAGCCATTGGTGGATTACAACCGCACGCACAGACTGAGCGCCTCGCTGGGGTGGGTATGGCATGTGCTGCTTCAGAAGTGCTTGATGAGGGGCTCTAAAGAATGGGTTGTTCTCCTAAAACATAGCCTGTAGTGATTTCAGATGTGCCAAACAGTTTTAGACAGGACAGGAGCCTGGCCCCAATGTACCTTTGTAACAAACCCAGATTATTTGAAGAGATAAACAGGACAGCGTCCAAAAAAGCTGCCACAAAGCTTCCATCAAACCAAGGACGTGTGTAAAGGAAAATCTCTAAATCAATACTTCCTTCTATTGTTTAAACTCTTTTTCTATGATAAACACACAGTGTTTTAATCACCTGGCAGTGTAAATGTAGCATTAATTGTGTTGCCTTTGAAGTGCTGAATGGATACTGCTGTCTGTGGCATTGTTATGAGAGTATCTTCCAAGAAAAGATAAATAATCTCACTATCACGGAAATAACCGGTTAGTGTGCTCAGGTCTGTAGTCTTTATTTCGCAAATAAAAATTTTATATACCAGCTGGTATTTTCTATACCAGTTACTTCCTGCACAGGGTGATGTTTCCTTCCCTAGCCATGGCAGATACTAAATTATTGTGGTGATGTACTCTGAATTTCCAAGGTTTTTTTTCTTATACATTTTATCATATATTTCAAATTTTTCCTTTTCCTAGGTTCATATCTGGGTTAGTTCACATAGCAAAGATTGAAGCATTTGAAAAAATGCTGTGGAGAGTCTGTAAAGGCTATCCCTTTCTTACCTATGCAGAGCTGGATAAGGCTCTGGAAGATCCAGATACAGTGAGTAAACATTGTAACGATCAGTTTATTTCTTTTGTACTTCTCATATGATTTGGAAGAATTGCTGCTCAGGTGTGTCTGAAGTAAATGGAAATTATTTCCCAGTGTCCTTGGAGGAAAAACTATCTTTAAGTATTAGAATTTGTAAGATTTTAAAATTCAGGGTTATCGAAGTGGCAGTTAATTTGTCGTGGTTCAGCTTGAGGAGTGCAGAAGTTCATTGTGGAGTAGTGGTGACTTTATGATTGGCCACCTTGGTCAAAATACGTGGCAGAAATGGCTGCTTGGATATTTATTAACTAGGTCTGTACAGTGCATTGCCTTTCAATAGCCATTCCACTTGTTCATTCAAGTTAAGAAAGAGTCAAGGATAGCTAGTTTTCTGTGAACTTAAGAAGTTAATTTTTGTAAATCAATTACGGCAGCCTAATCTGTAAGTCACTTTTTTTTTTTTTGCTTGAATTCTAATTTGTTACTTTTTAAAAATAGTATTTTCTTACTAAGAGCTCTGAGATGGTAAAATAGAATGTCTCTTTAATTTTCCCTGGAAACTTTTT
This sequence comes from Peucedramus taeniatus, assembly GCA_013400575.1. NCBI lineage: Eukaryota > Metazoa > Chordata > Aves > Passeriformes > Fringillidae > Peucedramus > Peucedramus taeniatus. Next base: position 554,841 of record WBNO01030080.1, read on the forward strand.
CTGGTTTTCTCTAATATTAAAAAAAAGATAGAGATATTGTCACAGTTGAATTTGATTGTTTGATCTTCCCTAAACAGATGGAAGATTAGTGCTAGTAGCACAGCTTTTTCTAGTTGTTCAGCTTTGTTACTTAGTTCTATTATTAAATCACAGTGGAATTGCTGATTAAAACATAATTCATCAGCTTTACTTTTTACGTTTTTTTTTTAGGGTGAAACCACAAAGTGGGCTGTTTTTTTAGTGTCCTATTGGGGTGAACAAATTGGTCAAAAAGTTAAGAAAATTTGTGACTGGTAAGAAATAAATCTAATATATGTACATTCCTTTATACCTGGGGTATTTTCTAGTTGTTTTTTTCCCTGCAACCCTTTCTTAAAAGTGTTGATTTTTATACAAGGTTTTTAGTGTTAAATCTGTTCCTCTCCTTATTGCATCCACTCTATAATTACGCAGTGTACAAATAAATACACGAGTCATTTCACTTGCAGTCTTTACTAAGTACAGGCAAAATACTGCCTCTGAATTGAATCTGTTCTGTGGTTATTAAGTGGTGTGTTGCCAGTTTGGCTGTGGCAGGGGTCTGGGTGATGATTTTGGTGGAGTTTGGTCATTAACACAGCCCTGTGTTCCTGCAGCTATCGCTGTCACGTGTACCCCTACCCCGACACCACCGAGGAGCGCCAGGCCGTGGTCGAAGGACTCAACGTTCGTATTCAGGATCTTGAAACTGTGAGTAAAGAATAGATTTCCTTTTGCTGGAGCTGTTGCACCGTAGGAAATCATTTGATGAATCACAGTGTTAAATGTAATTTCTAACATACATGCAGCTTTGGAGCTGATGGGACAGTAAGTTGTGTCCTTGGTCTCGTGTTGCACATATCTATTAAACCTCACGGCACTTGGCATTACCTTTGTTTTCAGCAGAGGTTTGCTTCCCCTCCTAAAAACCCAGCACTGGCCGTGCATGAGGTGCTCTTGCTGTGATCAGCACAACCACTGTCACATTCTCAGTGAGATCTTTGGTTTTTTCTCAAACAAAGGTGCTGAATAAAACTGAGGAATACTTGCGCCAGGTCTTGTATAAAGCCTCGGAATCCATCTATACTTGGGTTATCCAGGTGAAGAAGATGAAAGCCATTTACCATGTCCTCAACCTGTGCAGTTTTGATGTCACAAATAAATGTTTAATTGCTGAGGTTTGGTGTCCAGTGGCTGATCTCCAGAACTTGCGCCATGCATTGGAGGAAGGCTCAGTAAGTCACCTGAATGCTCACTGGTGTTAAAGCTTTTATATTCAACTAACTATACACATAAGGAAAGAAAATAATTATTAACAATAGGCTAAAAGTAGGCACAGACAGATCTGGGTCTCTGTATGAAACAGTTTTTTTATAAGCAGAGCCTTTATTTAGTGTTGTGTGTAGTGTTTTTTTTTTCCTTGAATAGCTTCTGTATTGGACTTGAGTCCAGCTGGGCCCACAGTTTTATTTGCAGTCATGCAGAAGGTGCCAGTTCCCTTGCATTGGTTTTTGTTTTATGAGAGAAAACAGGAGTAACAGTTCGTTGTTTTATAATATTGTAACTGATAAGTCTCATCTGATATTTGATATGAAGTAAGAATTAGAATACTGTGCATAATCTGTTTTTAGAGGGAGTACAAAGGGATAAATGTTAAACTTGGGCCATAATTTAATGGTTTTTTTGGATCAGTGAAACTGCTGATAGATGTTTTCACTTTGATTAGATTAACAGAGATCTTACACAAATATATCTTCTCTCTGTAATTAGAGGAAGAGTGGAGCTACAATTTCTTCATTCATTAATACCATCCCAACAACACAACCTCCCCCGACTTTGATACGCACCAATAAATTCACCTCAGGGTTCCAGAACATTGTTGATGCTTATGGAGTTGGAAACTATGGGGAAGTTAATCCAGGTTGGTCCTTCTGAGCTGTGAGCTGTGCTGTCATTGCTGCTTGCCTTGATACCTTGCTGAATTGGGCAAAGGCCAAATGGTGATAATCATACTGCTTGTTAGTAGATGTTTTAAAATTTCAGTAGCTCATCAAAAGCACAAACAGTGCTCCAAGCAGCAAGATGGGATTTGGTTTTGCTGAGTTATTTTAGCATGAAAAGTAGTGGTAATAAATGTATAATTTTTCTTCTGTAGTTTTTACTTTGGTAAGGAAGATATTTAGGGAAAAAAAAAAGGACTGGTAATTGATCTTACAGAAGTGTGGAGCTCAACACTTGAAAAATTCAGCTTGTTGTATAGCCCACTTTAATATATACTTGTAGCTATCTTGATGGGGTCATTCTGCACAGGAGAATGTACCTTATAATACAGACCTGAAATACCTACAAAGGAAGAACTGTTTGATTGGGTTTTATTTCCTGGGCTCATATTTTTATCCTCAGAATTTCAGCTGCTGCTCAACTGTGAAGTTGTCATTGCTACACAATAAACAAGCTTTAAACTGAGTTAAATTTACAGTGTGGGGGAAAGGCCTATGAGTAGGGGATGAAATGTCTTTCAAACTTAGAAACTTTGAGAGATTTAAGTATGGGATTGCTTGGGGATATTACAGACAGGACATCATATATGTGCTGTGCCTGAAATGTGCTGTGTTGCCCTTGCAGCTCTCTTTACCATCATCACTTTCCCCTTCTTGTTCGCGGTTATGTTTGGAGACTTCGGGCACGGGCTGCTCATGTTCCTATTTGCACTTCTGACAATACTGTATGAAAACCACCCTAGGTTAAAAAGAGCACAAGATGAGGTAAAAGGAATTACAAATTATTTACTTCCCATCCAGCCAGATCATTTGAATAGTCACTGTGTTTCTGAAGAGTACTGTTTTTTTCATGGGTATTTAATTAGGTTTTTTTCCCATTCTTTTAGGATTTTGTGTTTAAAGCCCCCATATTCCATGAGATTTATGTAATGTTTTAAACTATTCACTTTCCTTGATAGAGCAAAAATAATCAAGTTGTAGTGAAAGACTTAGAAAAAATTAATTGATGCTTTTAAGCTTGTCTTTACTTCTACCAGGACTACTCAGTGATGTGTTTCACAGAATGCCATTACAGTGACAATGTGAAGAGAAAATGATTTTTTCAAATTCCACCTTTTATTGTTTATAAAAAGAGTTACAGTTTGAAATTTATTAAACTTCACTTAAATTTTTTAACCATATGGGTTGGAATGCAGGAACACCTGCATCTCTCGTTAGAATTATGTTCAATTGAGAATGCCTGCAAATATGTAATTTCTTGAAAAGTAGTCCCAGGAAAGAAATGGCTTAAAAAGACCCTTCCTTAATGTGAGGATGCAGATGATAAAAGTCTTAGTTTGTGTCATGGGAGCTCATATTCCTCAATGACTCTTCACAAATAAATTTTAGTTTTTTGAAGTCTTTGTGTCCAAAAATGTGTTTCTCTTAGACATGTCTAGCTAACCTTTGTTCACATAACAGATATTCTCTGTTTTTTCTTTTTTCCCCAATACTGACAGATAATGAAAATGTTATTTGAAGGCCGATACGTGATATTGTTAATGGGGCTGTTTTCTATATACACTGGATTGATCTATAATGACTGTTTTTCAAAGTCAATAAATATATTTGGATCTGGATGGAATGTTTCAGCAATGTATGAGAAGGTTTGGAGGTGAGCAGCATGTTTGCTATACCATTAAACCAGAGGTTTATTTCCTGCAGCAGTTTAACTGTTCTGTTCACATGTTTTAACTATCCTGTTATGGTTTATCTTTACATTGATATTTTCTAGGTGTGTGTGTGTATGTCTATATAAAGATTTTCAGAGGAATAGAAAACACAGGTCTAGTTTTGGACTTATTTGTCCTAGGTCATGCTGCTGGAATGAATAGCTGAGTGGCATTTGCCTCTTCTAAAAGAAATTAACTATTAATGAAGCAAATTAATTACCTGGCAATCATTAGTCTCTGCACAGCTTTTCTTGATAATAAAAAAAAAGAAAAAAAATAGTCTATGCGAATTGTCAAATCTACTTTTTCTCAGAGTGGGATAACCTCACTGATATGAGGTGTCATGACTCTTTGGTATTTTAGTGTTCACAGCTTGGATCTCATGGTGCCCTACAAAACAGGATGTGGCTTCAAATAGTCAAGACCACTGGCTGAAATTTGAAAGGGTTGTGTATGCTGTGAAAATGAAAAACCATATGAAAATAAAGTAGAAATTTCCCCAAATGCAAAACAGAAAAGAGGTAGCAATTATTCTTTGGGTGTTTGACAGTGAATTTTCTGCAAAAGCAAACTGTGAACTTTTAAAATGAAACTTGGAGTTCTAGGGGAATGTGGAATAAAATCCATAAACTTTGTTTTGAAAGATAGTGAATGTGAATTAAGCCCAGATTGTGAGGTTCTAGGTGGATTTTTTTTTTGCTATTGTTTCTATTAGTCAGGACTTTTCTGCTTAGAAATCCTTCCACTCTGTTAAAGTGTGACAGTGGTGAGTTAGGTAAAGGAAAGCAGGAGCAGTGTCCTACAGAACTGAAAGCATGTTGTCATTATGTTTAAAGTGTCAAATCTGAGTGTATTTTTCTTTCACTGCAGTGATAAGGATCTGGAAGCTAATAGATATTTAGCACTGGATCCAAATGTTTCTGGTGTCTACAATGGAGCTTATCCCTTTGGAATTGATCCGGTTAGTTTCATTCTTTTTAATTATCCACTTGTGATGATCAGTCTTTGTCCATTAGATTTTGGTATGTGTATAAGTAAGATAAATCTGACTAAGAGAAAAATACATTCCTGTTTGCATTCTCTGTTCAACAGGACCTTTTCTTCTGACAAGTCAAAGGTTTAACTATTTTTACAAAACTTAAATTCATTTGTGACCTCCATTTGAGGTAGAATTCAGGTCCCAGTAGAAAAAGGATACTGGTTTATTCCTCCTGTTATGGTGTTCTTCAATGCTGGTTTGGTGTTTTCTTCTTCAGATATGGAATTTGGCAAGCAACCGTCTCACTTTTTTAAATTCATTCAAGATGAAAATGTCTGTGATCTTTGGAGTGACTCACATGACATTTGGAGTTATATTGGGGCTGTTTAACCACTTGTAAGTACAAGAAGTTAAAATAATAGCAACATTGTATTTTTTGTCAGGTGTGGAATGATAACAGTTCATCTTGTAAGATAAACTGGAATTATTTTTTGAGAACAGAATAAGAGTAATTGTGAAAACTGCTCTTATAAAAAGACAATAATGGAGAGGTCTTCCTTCACTTATGTAGGATGATGGTTCAATATTATACTAAAAAACCCCAAAACAAATTAACACAAGACTTTATTTCACTTGTTGGTAAATAAAAATACGTGCCTCTTACAGTTTTTATTTCCATTGAAACACCTGATATAATTTCACTGAATAAAAAGAAATCAGCTCTGGATTTTAATCTTAGTCTTGCTGTTTAAAAGTGCTTTGTTTTATTGAAATCATATTTGGGCTGTGTTGGTAAAACTTACTTTTATTTTTTCCACATTTCTACCTTTCAGGCATTTCAAGAAGACCTATAATATTTATTTGGTTTTTATTCCTGAACTTTTATTCATGTTGTGCATATTTGGCTACCTGGTGTTCATGATCTTCTTTAAATGGTTGGCATACTCTGCAGAGAACTCCACAGCTGCCCCCAGTATTCTGATACAATTTATTAACATGTTCCTGTTTCCTAGTGGTGAAACAAAGAGCTTCTTCAATGGCCAGGTGAGTAATGCTCTCCCAAGCTTTTGGAAATCCTGTGTTCCCTATGCAGATAATACTTTAAAGGAAAAGGGGATGCTTTTCCTACTTTGGATTTTGTGGTCTAATCTAATTTTCCTTCCTGCCCCCAACAGGTTCCTCTGCAGAAGTTTTTACTAAGTGTTGCTTTTCTTTGTGTTCCTGTAATGCTGCTTGGTAAACCACTTTATTTATACTGGTTGCACAGTGGAGGCCGAGGCATAAGAATGTACAGGGTAGGTACTGAAAGACACTCACACATTTCCTCAGTGCAGGAGAATTCAGCTGCTGTTTTATTGCATAGAGTATGTCCTTACTGGATATTTCATCGAATGGGTTGGCTTGGAAGGGAGCTTAAAGCTCATCTCATTCCAACCCCTGTCATGGGCAGGGACACCTCCCACTATCCCAGGTTGCTCCAAGCCCCTCTAGCCTGGCCTTGGACACTTCCAGGGATGGGGCAGCCACAGCTTCCCTGGGAAAACTGTGCCAGGGCCTCATCTCCACCCTCATAGGAAAGAATTTCTTCTATATTCAGTTTGAACCCATTACTCCTTGTCTTACCAGTTTCTGCTCAGTTTGGAAAGTTTTGGACTGAAACACATAATAGTACTTTACTCCTTTAAATCTTTTTGCCTTTCCTGTGACTACTTTAAGCAAATTTAAAAAATGACAGTGGCAGCCTGCTTGAAGAGACAATACATTCCCATTTTGCAGAGTGGCTACAAGCTTATCCGAAAAGAAAGTGAAGAAGAGCTTTGTCTCCTGTCATGTCAGGACCTCGAAGAAGGCATCAGTCACCCAGACAGTGGGCACAGAGAGGGGGATGCAGAGGAGGTAATGCTTTTACTTAGTCTTTGGTTTTTGTGTTCTTAAAAGCAAATTGGAAGTGGACAGTCAGTAGATAACCTGTACACTACGTGCTGAGCAGTATTGAAGAAACTCAGCTGAGCCTTTACAAAGACCTTGGTGCCCAAATGCAGTTTACTTATAGTTATTTGTTGCTATTTTATCATTTTTTTTTGGTATTTTCAGACCATTAAAGTAAACCACAACCTATTGTAGTAGAGAACAGAAAGAGTGTTTTATTTACAATTAAGACTCTGCATCTAGGAGTACAGGTTTTCTTATATTGAAGAGTAGGATAAAAATCCTGGGCTTTGTCTGGTTTTATAGATTCTTAAACTTGAGGCAGGGTGGTGACTGCCCAGCTTCCTGTTAATTAATCTTGGCTTTTCAACTGGACAAAAGTCTTTCTATGTCTGCAGATTACATCTTGTGATGAGGATTATTGCTAATGGGGGCTGGGGCAGCATTCCTGGTCCCCACCCACTGCTGCTGTTTAGTTTGGGCGAATTTTTAAAGGTCTGGGCAGATTCCACTGATTCCATGTGAATTGAAAGACAAAGAATTGCTTCAGTTTCCTGATGTGCAGAATATGTATAGTTCTTGTCTCACTGGGGTAGTAGACTCTTGTTTCTTGTGTATGGAAAATACAAGAATTATTTGCTCAAATAAAATGTATTATACAAAGTGTTGAAATACATCATTCAGACAAAGTAAGTGTTGAAATTTTCAGTAATACCAGTTTTGAAACTCTTTATTAGTAACAAGTATTTATATTTAGAACTTACAGTATTAATGTGGTTAACTTTCTATCAGTAGCATTACTGATAATTACACCTGCTTTGAAAGATGAAAAAATTGATATCGTAAACTTAGAACCTCAATAAAGTGGGAATTAGAACCATGGCTGGTTATAGCACTTAAAGTTTTCAAGTATTAGATCATATTCCTTGTGGAAAACATAAATTGCATTTGTTTTTATCTATCAACAAGGTAATACTGGAAAAGTGTAGCATCTGATGGGTTTTTTAAAGTTATCTCTGTAATAAGGATCTTCTACATGGCACACTTTCTTTACTTGATATAAAATCAGTTTATTACCCTTCAGTGGAATTCTTCTTCCATGTAATAAGGATTTGCAGATTAATATTTTTGTTCTCTCATATTTTGTTTCCTATGTTGTTAAAATTGGTACAAATGTGTTTTTATCTCTTAGCTGAACTTTTCAGATGTTTTTATGAATCAAGCAATTCATACCATTGAATACTGTCTGGGATGCATCTCTAACACAGCCTCATACCTGAGACTCTGGGCATTAAGTCTTGCTCATGCACGTAAGTGGGGGTGGCTTTTTAGATATTTTTTGGGTTATTTTCCTACATCTGTATTTTTAACACAGTTAGAGGGAGGCTGGCCTGTTCCATTGATATTACTATGAAATACACTTTTTCTTAAATTAAAAAAAATCCCTATTTCAGCTAATAATGATCTATGGAAGCCTCCAAACTAAAACTGTGACTTTATGTAAAATATTGCTCTCAGTAGATCTGACTGTGACACTGAGATGTATCTTTAAACATTTGAGGGGATGAGGGCAGCTCTCTGGGGAGGGTATTTCCTTATAGTTCCCATGTTCAGCAGGTGCTCTTCTGTTGGTTAAATGAACAGCTCAGAGTGGCTCAGTGGGTGAAGGCACTCAGCACCAACATTAATTATGGCAACTTCTTGGATTTTATTAGAGTTATCAGAAGTCCTGTGGCAGATGGTGATGAGAGTGGGTCTCCGTGTGGATACAAAGTACGGTGTCTTGCTGCTAATCCCTGTGATGGCATTCTTTGCTGTGCTGACAGTTTTTATTCTGCTGGTCATGGAGGGGCTTTCTGCTTTTCTCCATGCTATACGACTTCACTGGTATGTTCTTTTTTTCTGTATACCACTTCAGCATATACTGGCTTGTTTAGGGGAATTTTTATGGCAAAATTTTAGGTGTCTTATTAAAAAGGGAAAGTGTAAGATTCAGCAGCCTCATTGCTACTGAAATACATTTATTTAGTTATATTAAATAAATGGCTTATTACTTGGATTTGATTGTTCCTCTGGAATATTTTCAGTAGATTCAAATATTACATTGGCTTATAATGCATTTTAACTTCAATCACATTCACAAAATATAAATACATTTGATTTGTAGCATTGCAGCTTTTCATAATGTAGAATATTGGTAACTTGGATAAGTATTTTTAATTTCAGTCTGGTTATCTCACTATATGGTTTCAGTTCATTTATTTGGTTCAACTGAACATTTATATTAGTGAACCCTTAAGTATTTTAATCCTTTTTTAGTCTTGCTATCACAAGCTCTGCACTTTGGAGTGGATTCAGAGCATGTTTAGTTTGAAATCTGATGAAATTTACAATTTAAACAAAGGCATATAGTGTCCAAAGACAGGAGGTAGAGCTATGTACATGACATTGTCCTCATGATATTGTCTGTTTGCAAAACAATTGACTACAACTTATTCAGAAACAAATGAGTAAGCCAGAAGTAAGAAATAAGCCATTACAGCCTGGTTTAGTGCATGTGGGTCTCCTGAGAAACAGGAGTTAAATAATAAAAATAATAAAGTTAGGCTGGGACTGCGATGGAAAGGTTAAATAGCTGCACAGGAAACAAGTGAGAGGATTGGAGCTGGTTTTGTTCAGCTTCTTGAGTTGCACGGTTCTTGTCCCTTGACAACTAATTTTTGATTAATGTACAGATTCTGTTTTTTTGTCTCGTTTCAGGGTGGAATTTCAGAACAAATTCTACTCCGGTGGAGGATACAAGTTTACGCCTTTCTCTTTTAAGCACATTTCTTTACATTTTAATAAAGATGGTGCATTATAATTTGGCTGCTATCAGCAGAAATGTTTGGAATTGTCTGCAAATAACTGTGTGATTGGATCTTGCCTATGAATGGTTTCTTGTGGAACAAAGTGGTTTTCACTGATTGCCTTATAATGCAGCCAAACAATTCTGTAAAACATACCTCCCATAGACATAGCAGATCTGGAGCATCTTGTAAAATATATAGATATAAAATGTACATTTTTCTTGATAAACTAATGTTGTAAATTAATTATATTCTTTAAAAAAAAATGTTGTTACTGCTTGTTCTGAAACCCATGTAGGCATTTTTTTGAGTGTCTTTATTTTCTTGGATGGTTACTTTTAAGTTATCGGAAAGACTTTTCATTATATTAAACATTAATTACTAATCACATACGTAACCCAGCTGCATCTTGTGCACTTTGGGAACTATTCAACAATGCAATAGAAGCAATGTCTGTTTTCAGTCTGTATTCCAGGATGATTATGAAGTGTAAATTTATACACACCAATGCAATGTGCTCTTTTTTGGCCATATTTAAAATTGCACTGGAAATGTTATCTCTTCATTCTGGGTTCTGCCTAGAGTTACTACTTTAAGGTTTTGGAAGCCACACTGATATTTATATTTAACGTTATGGAAGAAGGCAGGATTAGAAGTATTACTCCTTTTCCCCTGTAGTGAGGAAAAACTTTTGCACATGGAATAAAGACTTGGCCTCGATCCCTGTTTCTGTTTGGCTCTAAGGACACACAAACAGCACTCCCTGATGGCATAGAACCTAATTTATACCACATAGATGGACAGGGGTCGTTTTATATTATTTTTGTATCAGTGTGAAAATGGGGATATTGCCATGATATTTTAACATCTGTGCCATACGAACAGCACTAATTAAATTTTGCACTTGTTTCATACGAATTCCCAATAAAGCCTCGTTTGCGCTGTGCCGAGCGGGCCCTTTGTTTGTCCGTACCCTTTTCCCGGCCTCAGGCGCCGCTTTTCCCGTGAGGGGCGGCCGGCGCCGGGGGGAACCGGCGGGCGCTGAGGGCAACGAGCGGCCGTGAGGGACAGCCGGTGCCGGGGAGAACCAGCGCTCGTGAGGGGCTGCCGGTGCCGGGGAGNGCCGCTGCCGGGGAGAACGAGCGGCCGTGAGGGGCTGCCGGTGCCGGGGAGAACCAGCGCTCGTGAGGGGCTGCCGGTGCCGGGGAGAACCAGCGCTCGTGAGGGGCGGCCGGTGCCGGGGAGAACCAGCGCTCGTGAGGGGCGGCCGGTGCCGGGGAGAACCAGCGCTCGTGAGGGGCTGCCGGTGCCCAGGGGAAGGAACGGCCGTGAGGGGCGGCGGGCGCTGAAGGGCGGCCGGGGCCCAGGGAACTCAGCGCTCGTGAGGGGCCGCTCGTGCTGAGGGGAACGAGCGCTCGTGAGAGGCGGCGGGTGCTGAAGGGAACCACCGCTCGTGAGGGGCAGCGGGCGCTGAGGGGAACGAGCGGCTTGTGCCACGGGGAAGCAGCGCGGCTGGTGTTGAGAAGAAGGAGCGGTAGCGCGGGGCGGGCTCTGTACGGGAGCACGGCCGCTCGAAGCGCCTCCTGAGGCGGGCACGGAGCCTCCCGAAGCGGGCTGAAGGCGGGCGGCAGCCGTCGCTCCACCCCGCACCGTTGCCGTGGCCACCGGGAGGCGTCGGGCCGGTTGCCGCCATGAGCCTGGACGACGTGCGGGTGCGGTGGCTGCGGGACCGAGCGCTCTCCCTGCTGGGTCTGAGCGATCCGGCGCCTTTCGAGGAGCTGCTGAGCCGCGGCGAGGATGCGCGGGCCGTGCTGCGCTTCTTCGGCCTTGGCGCCGAGGGCAGCGAGGATACGAGCGGGGCGGGCGCGGCGCTGCTGCTGCTGCGGGCCGAGCGGCCCGGCCCGGCCGGTGAGAGGGGGTGGGAGAGGGTCCCCCTGCCCCGGCCCGCTGAGCTCTCCCTGGGCACTGCCTCGTCCCAGCTCCGTGTGTCCCCCTCCCTCAAACTCCTCTTTTTCTCATCTGCTGAGTCGCAGCCCCGTGACCCCCGTTTTTACCACTTTTCCTGTCTTTCCATCCCTTGGGCTGTGTTTTCCTGAACCCCTTCTATTCCACCCGTTTCTAGAATTTTGTCCCTTTTATTTGTGGGATTTGCATCATCCCTCTGCCCTGTTATATCATACATTCCTCCCATTTTGCATTTGTGCACTTGCAGGTGGCACGAGTGAGCGTTTCTATGTGGCTTTTAATGAAATTCCTGAGGAGTTTGTGTCAAATTCTACTGTCTATTTTCTGAGAGATACCAAAGGTATGTGTCCTGAAGAACTGCAGCCTCAGCGTTTTCAGTTTTGCATTAAACAGCACTTCCCATTGTGAAGATATGATAGAGACTGGGACTCAGGATCGTGCACATCCAACTTACTTAACTGGGTAGGAAAACACTCAGAGCCAGGGCTGGGGATGCTTTGTCATTTAATAGCATTTCTGTGCAAGATTTTCCTCCTCTGTCTGTAGAGTAAGAGCTCAAATCAAGCCATTTTTCTTTAAAACAGAACACTATTTTCTAACTATCAGGCTGGGTTGTAAAGACTTAGAACCAGGTGATGATGCTGAAGTATTTTTCTGCCCTTTCTGAAAAAGCATTTGCACTATTAAAACCAGCACTGGTTTTGAACGTGACTTGCACCAAACCTAGTAGTGTTTTATTGGAGTTTTAACTTATTATGAAAACGACTTCATACTTTCTGTATAAATTAATTAGATTTTTACTAATTTTTTGTATACTGTTTAGAAAGAGTTGCTGTACCTAAAGACCTGACTGAAGCTAATGAGATTCTTCCTCGAGTGATAAAGTCTGGTATGCTGACTGATGATACTCTCTTGATGCTAAAGAATGCCATCTCACAGGTAAATGAATGACAGCTTTTATATATTGAACCTTGAGTCTTTCTGGGAGTGATTTGCCTATTTAGTATTATATGGACTATGCATAAGAAATATTAATATTTAATAAGTGACCTCCATATGCCAAAATTGAGTATTTGTGAATCCATATTCGATATTTTGTTTCCCCATTTTTCCCCTAGCTGAGAATCATTTAAGAGTGTGACACCAGACATCTTTGTCTGTGCCCACAGACTTTCATAAAGGCATGCTGGAGCTATTCCCCTGCAGAACTTGAGGCAGAGAGAATGATACTAAGGATGTGGAATGGAAGGAGACACACTTAAATTAAATTTTAGAACAATATCTAATGATTAAGTGAATTGCTAGTAAGCTTTTTTTCTTAATATGAACTATGTAATCTATGGCACTTGTTTCAATCCTAGCAATTTTCACCAGCTCTCTCCCATGGTCAGCAGCAGACTGAGAAGACTTCCTTTGATTCAGACAGTGAAAACATGGATTCTGAAGAAATTAATTTACCTGAGACTGAGCCTAGAAAGTCAGTGGAGGACTCTGATACTCTAATGGGGAATGAAACTCAGCTGATTATACCAGGTGAGGTGAATGTTTTGTCTCTGCCAGCACTGGGATGATTGGAGCACATGGCAGTAGAACGAGGTTCACCTGAGAGTGGCTTTATGTAGAATAACAAATAGATTTGATCAAAGCTGCTCTTTGCTGATACCAGCTGTGCTTTTCCCACCCTGAAGCATAGCAGGCAGTGTGGAGAAATGGATGAAATCAGCGATGTCTTTCAAAGAGTTTGGAGTAAGAGTAGGAGAGGGGGTAGACCTATCCAGTGGTGCCACGTTACCAGTGCTGCCAGAGAAAGACAGTTCACTCTGTGTGCCTTTTCTTCCAATAGAACATCTTAAACTGGAGATGCCCACTGTAAATCTAGATAGAGAAGTGACTGTTCTTGCCACAGTTCCCGGAGTGGTTCAGTCTCTGAAAAGTTGTGCACTGACCTGGAAGAAATTAATATCCAGAGTTCTGGAGGAACAACTGAAAAAAGTTCCACAGGTAACATTGTCTCTTTAAATAAAAGATGATTTTATTTCTGAAGACTTTGCTTCATTTCCCCACAAGAACTGTGTTAATTTTTAATTCCTCTTCATGCTTTATTGTTGGAAAACCATTTACGAATTCTTGAAAAAGAGAACAAAAGTAGTGAGGAACTGTGTGGCTCTGGGAAGTAGAATATAAATAAAATATGAAGTAATTCACTGCAGATCCTACCCACACAGGATAACTGTGGAAAACTAAGGGGCTTTTGTTATCTTCTCTCTTCTAAAGAGCAAAGAAATACTAAAAGCTACACTGAGTAATAAAAAAATAGCTTTTTTTTTCTTTTTTTGCAGAAAAGTGATCTCAAACAAAAGCAAAAATTCTTATTTTCAGGTTTTGATTCTGAAAATGTGTGTATAACTAATACCACTAAACATGCTGAGGGATTTTTTGTCTATAAAGTTTCCTGTGCAAAAGCCATAAGCTCAGGGATATACTTCCCATAAGCAATTCCCTTCAGTGTGTGTACAACTCTGTTTTCAGGATCTTCTTCTGTCTGGCTTTTTGCATGGTTGAATCATATCAAGTTTCTCTCAGCATAAAGTTTATTGAAAAGAAGGAACAAATATAATCCTGATTATAAATATTCACTCTTGCATAATGGTAATTCAGCTTTTTTTATTTGATTCCACATTACTTGTAGGGTAATAGTCCGCTTGCAGAGATTGACCTCTGGCGTGAAAATAACGCTACTTTAAGGGCTCTTACTGAACAGATAAAGCTTCCAGAGGTGCAAAAAGTCTTGGAAATACTGCAGAAAGCTGAATCTAAGTTTACTGGAGATTTACAGATAGTCTTAAGTGACCTCAAAAAGCATCACATGGAAGCTCAAGATAATGCTAAGTTTCTCTCAACTCTCGAACGCCATTTGAAGGTACCTGCCCTTGAGAAAACTTGGTCGAGTTTGAACTGTGCACACCTGAGTTTGGTTTCTCTGTTGCTGTAATCATCTCTTGTTTATTTTTTCACTTTTTAGCAGCAATAAAGATAAGCTCTAGATTAATGAATTATATTTAATTTTAAGAAAGAGTTGCTTATTTTGTTTGACTTTCAGTGGTTCTAATGTCTGAAAGCTCAGAGCTGTGAGCCCTTGGTTTGTAGTCCAGCCTTGGGAGTTTTGATGGCATAGCTGAACTGGGGAAAACAAAGATTTCTCTACTCATTTTTTTAGGTAGTTTCTACCACAAATCACAGCTGATGTTTCAAAGTTTAAATTGTATTGAAGATCATCCAAACAAAGAGTTGAGCCAAAATTTGAAATCTTACAGACTTTCATAACCTGAGGCATCTACAAAACTAGTTAGAATTAGTTAGAATTAGTCTATTAGTTTACTGAATATGAATTTATATGTTTTCATGGCATCTTACCCACAATATGCATTTCATAGAATTTATCTACTGGCACTGGGGTTGATGTTATCTCAAATGTAATCCCTTCCCTGCTGAATGCCCTGAGGCTGGTGTGGATCATGTCACGGCACTACAACAAGGATGTGCTCATGGTGCCCTTCTTGGAACGAATTTCATGGGAGATTTCTGAAAGAGTGCGCAGAGTTGTGGATCTGCAAACGCTCTTTAAGTAAGTGCTGAGTTTCTCTTTAACTGGGCTCCATTTATTAAAAGCTTTGCTTGTCTTACACAATGTGCAGTAGATGATACTTCCACCAAAGAGGTGTCTGTATTTTTCAGCCATCTGAAGTTGTATTAGAAGGCCAATTAAAAGTCAATTTATTTTGTAATTTTTATAAATTACTGAATCAGTCCTGAAGAAATAGGTTATTGTCCTCTTTTGTACTGAAAGAACATAAACCAATAAAACAAATAGAAAGATAGAGGTAAAAAAGTGGTAAAAATGTAAACAAAATCACTCCTCAAATAATATCTCCTTTCAAAATCACATTGAAAATAAGTTATAAGTTTTGCCTAGATCTTGTTTAGTTAGAAGCTGCTAAACCAGAGTGTATTATTCCAGTCATGATTTTTTTACATATAGTGTTTCTATCTATAGTGTCTTAACTGTGTTGATTTGATTAATAGGCAGGACATAACTACTGCAAAAAAGAAAATAACAGAAGCCAAAAACACTCTTGAACAATGGAAAAAATGTTATTTTACTACTTGTATCCAAGTTGAAGAGTCAGGAAGTAAGCGATTCTGGAAATTTGACGTGAAACGTTTATTTGAAAAAACAGATTATATGGTTTCGATCTGTCAAGATCTGTATGATATTTTTCAGGTAGGAACGTTGACAATAAATAAAGAGATTTTGTAATCACTGTCTTATTCTGCAGAGGAGATTATTTTGTGTTGTAGGTGTAGACTTGTTAACAACTTCTAGTTTTGTGTTTGAGACCTGAGTGGTGCCTTTGATTCCAACGAAACTGCGTTTAATGCTGGAGGTGGAATAACTTTTCTCCAGGTACTGGTTGGGGAAAGGTGCCACTGTGTACATGGTGTGAACATAAGAGACTTGCAGCAACTGTTTCACACATTTGTGCTTTTCATGGGTTGCCACCTTAATGAGGTAGATAAAATACCATTTAAGTATACTATAATATAAAATTTGGCCATCTGTCAATCTGTGTATTAATTGCAGAATAACATATGAATGGAGAGACGCTGTGTTTAGGCTAATTTAAGTCAGGGTAATTAGCAATATGGACAATCAATAAACTCTGTGTAAAGTGGAGTGAAAAGGACTAATAACTGGGTATTATCTGTTATAAAAACTGAAGTGCTGGGCTTGTAGATTGTTGCTGTGTTTTCTTCAGTGTCTCATATTAAAATATTTGAAATTTAAATCACAGCACAAACTGATTATTCTCTGAGTGGCTGATATTTTTTAAAGGAAAAATTTAACAATAATGTGTTCAGTGGCAGAAAAAAATATTAAAAAGAAAGCTTTATGGTATGTTTTTCTGAATTAATAGGCCACTGAAGAGCTTCACAATATATTTATTCCTGAACTGATAACTGTGACAGAAAATCCAAAGGGTGTTGATGAACTACAGAGGGAAGTAAATATAGTAATTAGTCCTATGGAAGACCTGACTTTTGACCCTTTTAGCATGGAAAATGCACGTGACTGGGCATTTGTTATGGAAGAATTTAAAGAAGATGTTCTGGTAAGTACCATATATTGTGATTCCCAAAAAATAGTGAAAATAAGCTTGACTGCTCTTATTAAAAAGTATTTTCATTTTGCCACCCTTTCTTGGTTTTGCAGGATGAATTTCTAAGTGACAGGGTTTCTTTGCTTTCTTCCTTTGTTTAGGATATTGAAGAAAAGATGACAAAATTTATTGATGAATCTTTTACAACCCTTCGATCAGCAGAAACTGCTTTTGACATGCTGTTAAAGTACAAACACATCCAGACTCCTGAAACTATTAATAAGCAGTTCATGAAAAAGTTCAGTGTTGTTTTGGAGCAATATTGTAAAGAGGTATTCAATTTAGGGATTTCTTATCCAGTACATAAAATTCTTTACCTGATGAAAATCATAAAGCTGTATATGTCTAAATACCTGTGTTGTGTCATTTACTATGTAAAAGACTGAAAACTTTTATTAATAAACATGATAATTGCTCTCTTTTTTTGGGACCCAGTTAGAGAAATAGTCTGGTTCATTTGCTGAAATGTTGTGTACATCTGTATATGTGAGACACTGTCTGAATGCAGCAAGGCTTGTGGCTATTCCTGCACCTTGTAAACAGCAGCTCAACCTTCCTGAGAAAATGGATCTTTTACACCCTACAGCTTTCTTGTCATGGCCAAGTTCATTATATGATCAGAAGGTGTCATAGATCAACTTTGGAAGGCTAAAATGTAGAAGACAGTATGTTGGAAAGTTTTTCATATCAGCTTTTTTCTTGATATTTCAAAGAACATTGAAGTTAACAATAAAACATAATCTTACAGAACATGCTGCCATAATGGCAGCTCCACAAGATAGAGAAATGAAGGCAAAATAATTATTTTTATCCTGCTGCTGTAATTAGCTTCAGAACTTGTGCTGTGTATCAGACAGTGATTATGGACAAGCAGTGGGAGAATGATTCCTTGCAATATTTTATTCTCTTCTAGGTCGAAACTGTTGAGCAAATCTTTGTTCAGAACCTCAAGGATCCACCTCGGTACAAGAACCATCCTCCAGTGGCTGGAGCAATAGCCTGGTCCCGATCCCTTTCCCATCGGATCAGACACACCATTACTCGATTCCAAGAAGAAGAGGAGTTGCTTGCCTCTAAACGTGGACAGGAAGTATGTTGGGTCTTTTGGTGCTTGATGAAGGAAGAAACACTTTTGTCATACACTTCTAAAGATGTGAGAGTACTCTAATGTGAGGGGAAGTCCCGAGTCTTTGTTCACAGCAAGCCATGTTAGACGTGAAAACTGGATTGAAACTTGTTTCCCAGAGAGACAGTGATGGAATCAATTACATAATTCAAGAGCCCAAATTCTCCAGAGTCTGCACTAATTACAGGGTGTTACTTGTTCTCTTATCTAATAAAAACCAGAAACCATATTAGGACAGGTTACGTAAACATTTCTCATGCTCTTTAAAGTGAGTTATACAGAGTTGTCCTTTCTAGGTGCAACAAAAATCTCTCCAAGTGACCAAGAAAATGGATGAGTATGAAGCTCAAAAATACCGTCAGTGGAGAGACAGGGCAGAACACGTGCTTCCATTGTTACTGAAAGATACTCTACTGACTCTTGTCGCTGATGGGGCTGCAACAAATGTTAATCCAGAGACATCTGAGCAGGTGAAATGTAGGAAGATTGTATATGAGGCTTCTCTGAGGGGAAAAACTGAAGTCTGCCTGATGGTCAGCAAGAATTTTCTGAAGTAATATTTTAAACACAGATTTAGAAAAAGTTCTGAGCTCAGAATTTGTGGTTCTTTATAAGACATAGTTCCTGAATCACCTGGCAAATGATTGAATGTTGTTTCTCTGTTTGTTCTTCTGTGCTGTAGTTCCTGTTAATTTTTAGGTTTTGGTATAACATTTTTGGGACATTGCTACAGTACTTGGGACTGAAGTTAGGTAGAGGCAGGTTTCCAGCAGAGATCTTGCAGAATCCTGTTCCTACTAAACTTTTGTCTGATTCTGAATTTCCAGTGGGATTTCTGTTGTAACTGGTTGCAGCAGTGTGTAAACAGAAGTGATTTGGTTTGTTTCTTGTGATTGACAGCTGAAAAGGTAATTCTGTAATTTCTGAACCAGGAATGCTGAGCTTACTATCAAATTTTAAAGACATTTCCACACGCTCTGAATGTCAGTCATTCTGACTTTTACCTTCTGCCTTATCAAATGTCTCCAAAAGCTCACCTTTACCTTGTAATGTAAGTTTGTTGCTCCTCTCCTTTCTGCTGCTTTCTTGTGTTGTAGAGCTCTGCAACAGATGAGCCTGTCACCACCAGGAAAAGTGTCTGCTTTGCTCTGAATTTTTCCCCTGAAATCCAAGAGATTATCATTGAAACTAAGTACATGGAACAGCTGGGGCTTCCAGTCCCAGAAATGGCAAGATATGTGGCATTACAGGAAGACCAATACCTTAGGTAAGGCTGTAACAGAATATCTGCTCACATAGAGGCTTATGGCTGCATTTCAAGTGATTTCACTCCAGGAACAGGCCCTGAGTCAGCACATTTTGGAAACATGAGGCCCCTTAGTGATTCTTTTTTTTAAGGGTACATTTTCTAATGGCCACGTTGCACTGATAAGCTTTTCTCTGGCACTCTTTGCATCCTTTATGCTGTGGGACTGTTATACAAATTAACTTGTCCAAATCTGAGAGGAAAATACTTTGCAATGAATTGTTACTGCCATTTATATTTCAGCTCATTTAAACTCACTATTGCATTCTTTCTGTACAGCCTTGGATAAGTCAGTTGTGTCCAAATTATCACAGACATTTAGCACACAGATGTGCCAATAAGTCCCTAAATGGATTTTAAAGTTCACCTGTTCAGTTCATTAATGTGCTGCAAACTGGGGCTGTCTCCATAACTTTTGAAATGGGGCAGGAGAGGTTTGTCCAACTACTATTAGAACCATATGAAACTTTTCTTTGTTTTCAGTGGGAAATAAATTACTTTTATAATCAATACATATTTACTGGTTAGTTCTGCAAATTTTGCTTTATATGGAAGCCTGAATAGAACGATGGAAGTTCTCTGCTCTTTGGTGGAGTTTGGAGCTGTTTTTCAAGAAAATAATTATTTTGTGTTTTGTTTCTTTTTGTGCTTCTTACATTCCTTAGGTACACAAATAAATTGAAAATCATGCTGGATCGCTATCACAAATTAATGGAGATGATGAATGAAGCAGAAACTAAACTTCTTGATCACTATGTCCGAGAACTCTGGAAAATATTGAAAGCAGGACACAAAAGACTCACGTGGAAGTCCGTAGGTAATGGAGATACTATTTTAAAATGGCTTTAGATGTTTATTTTTAGTTAAAAAAATCTCCTTAGTTCTGCAATCTATTTTTTTGATGGCAGAACATATGATCCATCCTCTTGCCACAGGGGCAGAATAGCAGGTTAGACAAACTCTGATCCAGGAGTTGATTTATTGTGTTTTTATTATATTTAAAACACGGGAGATGGTTAGAAACCCTTAGCTAAAAGCTGTAAGGGAGCAAGACTAAAGATTAGCTGAGAAAACATCTAATCTATGATTTTGCAGAACCTTGCGTTATTCTAAGAGATACAATGTCTGGTTGTGGCAATTTTGATGCATTGGTGAAATACTTATTAAAAGAGAAAAAAACCAAAGGCTTATGATTTATTTCAAGGTATTGGTGAATTTATTGTCCAATGTACACAAACCATTGGGAGATTAGAGTTACTTGTCCATCAGATTCATCATATTTCTGAGGACATAAGCAGCAAACTTCAGTCCATAGAATCAACAAATCTTTTTAAGTTTCCACATTCAAAAAATGGTGAGAAGTGTCCTGGTAAGTCTTTAAATTTTTATTTCCATGCTCTGTGGTGTTTTATTTTTCTCTATCTGCTACTTTGTGGTTTTAGTTGCTAAGATCAACCCTTTTAATTGTTGTCAAAACTGGTTATAGTAGTAATTCAGGGTATAACAGAGGATGGAACTGGTTTCCTCAGATGGAAATGGCAGTGAGCTGGTTGTCTGCCAGATCTCTCTGTCACTTGAGTGGGTGATGGATCAAATTTCTTTCAACACTTTGTAGCTGTAAAAAGGTTGCTATTGAATAATTGAATCAAATTAAAATCCATATTTCAGAGGGCTGAAATATTAATAAATTAAGCATTAATAAGTGACAATCTTTTTTATCATTATATAAGATCAATTTCATGCCCTCAAATAAAACCCAGGTAATTATTCCAGTGTATAAAACTGTCAGATCTTTTGCAGTTAATAATGCTAGTTTTTGTATCTGTTGCAGGAGCAAAAGAATTTTTTGACTATGTCAAGTGTGAGCAAGCAAAAGGTGTAGAACAACTGGTTAGAAAGTATTCTGCAATTCCACAGTTGCTAATAGAAGTGGAAAGACGAGTTGCCTATACAAACAGTGGCAAATCTCCAAAATTAGCTTCCTATTATGCATATTGGGAACATAGGATTTATCAGGTGTTGACACAGTTAATTGTGAAGTAAGTGAATAGTTTGCTTTAATGGGTTTCCAGGTTCTCCTGGATCTGTTGATGAATGTGTGTACTGACATTCTGTTTGAACCCATCAGTGATGTACAGTTTGTGGAAGATTTGTATTTCTATTGATTTTTTTCCTGTGAAGAATGGAGAACTGATAACAAGATACCCAGATTCTGAAAAAATGAATATTGGCATGTTGCTGGCAGAAGAGAGAAATAAGACGCGTTTGCTGCAATGTGTGTAGTTGCACTTCCCTGGTTTATCTCTAAAATCAAGGTTTTGTTCTCCTAAAGAACAGGATTTGGATAACTTGTTGTCTGGGTGCCAGGTACCTCCCTGTACTGTCCAAGAACAAAGGTTTTACTTGTTCTGCAGTGGCTGAAGCCAGTGCTGGAGCAGGATATTATGAAGGCTTCCCTTACAAGCAAGGTGTTATTGCAATACAGCATTGCAGCTCTGTAATATTTATCTAAGCTTCCCAACCATCTCTTCTTCCCATCATCCATGTTCTGTAATCTGATCCATGTTCAGATGACTTTGCCATGACTTCTTGTCTGGGCTCTTGCAGTGAAGTTGACCACAGTCTCAGGATCCTTTTGCACCAAAATATCTCCATTCATTCCTTCCAACAGATTCTTTTAGCAAGTCAGGCTTTTGCATTTAATCAGTTTAGTGGGATAGTTTTGCTCCCAGACACATCAGTGTTTCCAGCTGGGATCAGTGATAACTCAGGTTACAGATCTAAGCTTACACTTGGAAATTGCAGCCTCTCTTGGGCATTTTCCCAGGAGCAGCACCTGATTATTTCTATCTTTGACACTATTTTTTCCTTTCCCAGGAATTTACAGGCTTTTAATGCAACTGTTCTTGCAAATGTGCCACTGTTACAAATAGAAGCTGCTTTATCTGTTCCTGAGATAATCCTGCAACCTAATGCCAGTGAGATTGAAAAAATGACTGTGCAATCTATCCAAGACTGTGTTGAGGTCACTAAGGTGATTTTTCATAAAGATTTCTTTTTGTTTCCAGAGTTTGCTTGTGATTATAATGAACTAATCTTATTTTATGCTTCGGTAAGCATAAATGTCAAAGGAGAGATTCATATTGCTTTATCTTGAAATCAAAATATACAGTACATTGTTCTAATTTTACAGACTGTCCTAATTTTACAAACTGATGATCAAGGGAAAAAATCCATACAGTTTTTACTCAGGTAAAATTGTTGAAGACTTTTTAGCAGTTTTGGCAGTGTAAGGATATGATTTGGTTCTATAAATCAGCATACATCAGAAGGAAGTACTTCTCAGATTGCACTGCAGATGTTGCTTTCTGATGTATGAATAAGCTGATGGAATAAGGAACATGAGTGGCCTCCTCTACATTACATTATATTAGAAGCAGCAGAAAAAGCAGTTCAGAAAATGTTGGAGAAAGGCATCTAGGACAGCAAATACCTAGAAGAGATATCTAACTTACTGGCAATGATATAGCAATATTTTCCGGCATAAATAGTTTTACACTGAACTGCTTTCCTGAAAAGAAGCCAAATAATGTGACAATGTTTCTGCCCTCTGCAGATGGACAAATGATTCCAGATGTCACCTGAAATGAATAAATTTAGTTTAAGTGTGTTTTTTGTGCTCAGATTTGTTGTTGTGCTCCACTGCTTCATTCAGACTGTTTGAGCCAGTACCTTTTCCTCTCTGTCATGCCATATTGTTGCTCAGCAGAGATTTTAGAAGCAGATTGAGTAATGCATGGAAAAGTTTTGGTAGGATGAAATTAACTCTTCTCAAGTTGATGGGAAAGTGTGTTCTCTTTTTTTGCTGTCAGAAAAACAATTGATTTGAGAAATCATTGATACCACTTCCTACATAGTGTACTAAATAATGGTGAACTCCTTCACTGAAAGGGAAGAAAGCACTGGAACAGGCTGCCCGGGGAAGTGGTGGAGTCACCAATCCTGGGGGATGTGTAGGTGTGGCACATGTACGATTTAGTGGGCAACTTGACAGTCCTGGACTGCTTGGACTCAATGATCTTAGAGGGCTTTTCAACCCAAGTGATTCTATGAATGATTTAACTAAAATGACTCAACAAGATAACTGTTTTCTGACCCTGTCTTTAAAACTCCCCAGCATTTCGTACGATGGATGCACGGTACGTGTATTGAATGCCCTCCTCAGCACGTCAAGGTGGATGAAGTTGTCACTTTCAGCTTTTACAGTGATGTCTCCCAGAGCCCTCTGGTAATTGAACAGGCTGTTCTCATCACTCAGAATGTCCAAAAACTCCTGGCATCTCTCAGGAATTGTTTGAACCAATGGAAGAAGTATGACCTGCTGTGGAAATCAGACAAAGACGCAGTCCTGGACCGTTTAGCTGCAGAAAAACCTTCCTGTGTTACCTTTGATGAGCACTTGCAGTTCTATATGAAGATAGCTCAGGAAGTGACTCAACAGCCCTTGATTAAAGATGAACAATTCATCAGGCTTCAGCTGGCTCCTTTAGCCTCTGCAGTGCAGGAGAATGCTAAAAGCTGGCTGATGTCACTAGGGAAGTTGCTTAATAAGTTAGCAAGAGAGGAGCTCTTCAGCCTTCAAGATGAGATTCAGGTAGATGTTTTCAGTTTGTTTTTTTTGTTATCTTTATCACATAGACTAAAAATGAATCCGGCATATTATTTGTGTTTTGTGTTTGACTCATTATTGTAATTCTGACAATTGCTTTGTCAGTGTTGATTCTGGAAATGATCTTTACTTTTTACAGAAATTATCAGAGAATGTGAATAGACCTCCTGAAACCCTGGACGATCTCAGAGTTGTCCTGAGTGCATTTGGAGTGGTCAGAGATGTTGCTGTTGAGGTGGAACTGAGATACTTGGACATCGAGGAGAGATACAGAACCCTTGCAATGTACAATATTCCAGTAAGTGCATGTCTCATCAAACCTTTCAGATCTGAGCTAAGGGCACAAATGCCTCATCTGTGAATGAAGAAATGTTTTCTTTCTAAGATGTGTTACAGAATTACAGGGTTGTTGAGATTTAAAGGGATGTCTGGAGACTCTGTAGTCCAGACTCCCTTCTCAAATCACCATGTCCACTTTAAAATGGACATATGGCATGTGTTTAAGTCTGATTAAGGTCGCTTCAGTATTGGTTTTGTGTTTTGCAAATTTGTAATGTGAGCACATATTCCTCACTTTCTTGTGAAAGTGTGTGTCTGTATCTGTGAGAGGTGCAACTTGTTTTGTTTTAGGTACCTGTAGAAGAGCAAGTGAAGTCTGACAGTCTTAGGGAATCATGGGAGACTCTCCTTATGGAAGCAGCAGAAGTCAGTCGCAACCTAGATCGTAAAGGAGGTGTAAAAGAAACGTTCACAAAGGTAATACTTGTAATTAGTATCAAAAACAATTAGAAATGGAAACTGTTTAATGGAACTATTTAAATGCTGTTCTTTTTAGGTGATAGAGCAACAAGTTGCAGACTACAGCAAAGAGACAGAAGATTTTTTCCAGAAACTTTTGACTGAGGGGCCTGGTGTTGTTGGGGATGATCTTGATAAAGGTAAAGGGACTAATGTGTGTGAAGTGATGTTTTGAAAATCTTGGTCTTCGGACAATTCTAATTTTATGTAGAACAAGAAAATTATGCTTTCCTTATTAATATACAAACTCATCAGCTGGGAATGTGAACATTTTTACTATAGACTATATGCAAATTCTGTCTTATTTATTTCCCATGAACCCTGTGATGATTTATCTGGAAAAATCTCTCTCCTTTCCCAGGACTAGAACTCATGGCTATGTTTGAAAAAGAATTGGAGAGATTGGAAGCAAGGCAGCGGGAACTGGGCAGTGCTGAGAAACTTCTGGGCTTGCCAGGAACAGCGTACCCAAACTTAATAAAAGCACAGCAAGATGCAAAAGCTATGAAGCAGGTCTATGACATTTATGCAGAACAAAAAGTGAGTGTCACACTGAGTCTGCAGGGACACACTCGTGTTCATGCACAGACACACAGCAAAGATGGGGACAGAAGAAGAGGCTGCATTGCTCCCTGGTTACTGTCGACTCTGGAGCCTTTGCATGAAATAATCTATGCCCTGTGAAATTATTTTAGTATTGTTAGTGCAGCACTATTAGTGTCTCCATGGTGGATGAAACACATCCTCTCATCATATGGGAATAGACTTCTCCCAGCCTCTAATAATTGTTGTATGGCATTTTACTGCACATGGCTCCTGATCAGCTCAGTGAAACTACTTTTGAATGTAGGATGTGTACAGGTGACAGTGGTTATCTCAGGCTTTAACTATTTTTTAAGGAGTTTTATTTTCCAAAATTTAAATGCCCTGTAAAGCATGGTCCTGTTCTCCATATTCCCTTTTTACTATTGTTTTTTACAAGCGATTGTGTTTGGCTTTGAATCTGTCCTGGATATGAACTTGTCTCTCCCTGTGTTTGTAAAATGTTAATACATTTTACATTAATACATTTTGGGGGTCAAAACTAAAAGGAATATGTTTTTTTTTTCCATTCCTAATATCCTTATTTGCAGGCAGCTAAGGAGAAATGGTCTCAGACACTCTGGATAAACCTCAATGTCAAGGTTCTTCAGGATGGAACCGAAGGATTTCTGAAAGCTGTTCGGAAGCTGCCCAGACAAGTGCGTGGTATGGCAATATGTAAGCAACTGGATAAAAAACTGAAGGCTTTTCTAAACTCCATTCCTTTGTTGCTTGATTTGAAAAATGAAGCTTTAAGAGAAAGGTTTGTTTTGATTTATTTACATCATTATATATATAAGTATTTGATGCGTTTTGTTAGAACTTTCAGTTTCCGTTACTGGGGTCATGCCATGTCCTGGAGCTTGGAGCTTTATTTCTGCCTAATGAACATTAATAATAGTAATAGCATGAAAGGTGCTGCAATGACTGGGATAATTTATTTATTTAAACGGGTAGTTCTTATTTAAAGAGCAGAATGCTAAACATGACTTCATTATTATATGTTACAGTTGTTTTTGTTTTTTACTGTATTATGGTATTTACTGTATTTAAATTATTAAATTTAAAACAGGCATTGGGAAGACCTTATGGAGAAAACAGGAACAAGGTTTGAAATGAAAACAGAAACATTCACTTTGGAAAATATGTTTGCCATGGAACTTCACAAATACACCGTGGTTATCAGTGATATAGTTGGAACTGCTATTAAAGAACTTGGCATTGAGAAGGTAATGTATTGAATTACAGAATCATAGTAAAACTAAACAGACAAGCATGACAAGAATCAGTTTTATTTAAGATTTTTAAATTGGCATGACCACAAGTTTGGCCATCTTTAGGGAGCTGCCATGAGCTACATGAGCTGAGATCTATAGCTCTGTTAATGAGCTCCTACTGGCACAGAATCCTTGCAGAACTGGCAGCAGCATATTTGGTTTCTATGATTACAGTAAGAAAGTTTGTTCTATGAAAATGGATCTGAAGAAGGATCAATTCTCTTGCTCTCATGCTTTGAAATAGATTGCTTCTTTATAAACCAGAGTAAGAAAATCTGCAAAAATTTTGCTGGATTAGCTGTTTCATTTTTTTAGCTAAGATTATAGACCTCCAGTTTTTGAAGACTGAAATATGCATTTTTTATGTTCACATGCAGGGAATGAAGGAAATAATAGAAACGTGGGAAAATATGAAATTCCCTGTAGAAGTGTACACCAAAGGCACAGAAACACGAGGCTTTATTCTGGGATCTGTAGAGGAAATTTTAGAGACTCTTGATGACAACAATGTCAATCTTCAGAGTATTTTGGGCAGTCGCTTTGTGGGTCCTTTTCTTTCATCTGCTCAAAAATGGGAAAAAACTCTGTCATTGATTAGTGAAGTAAGCGAGGTAGGAGGAAAGTGCTGGACTAAATAATTAATGTTTATTATTTATAATACAAATTTTCCATTGTATTTCTGTTTCTTCTGATGGTAACATTTAATTCATAGATCTGGATATCAGTTCAGAGAAAATGGATGTACCTGGAGAGCATTTTTGTTGCTGGAGATATCAGATCACAGCTTCCGGAGGAAGTCAAAATATTTGACCGTGTAGACCAAATGTTTAAACAGGCAAGTAACTGACTTGTGATCAGCATAATTATTTTGTGCATTTTGCTTCCATTTCCATAGTTACTAATAGTCTTTTGTGACATGTGTAATACTGAGAATGATGTGCTATAATTATTGATTATGAGATTAGGGAATCCAGGAATTTTCTGTTTTATTTCACATCTGTCATAACCAGAAGACTTCTTCTGATTTAGCTAAGATGGGCAGAGGTGAGATCCTTGGCTGGCAGCATGGAGTAGGCAGAAACTCCTTTTTCTTTCATTGTTTACAACTTTTTACTTTTACCTTAATAAAAAAAAGCTTAGATGTGTTCCTGTTGATTAAGGACCTATGTACATGCTAAAAAGGCTTTCCTGCTTCATGCCACTGTTCCTATATACTGAACACATATTCCTGGTATGAATATGACTTACTTTTCTGTTTCCCATGTGCAAAATTGAGAGAGTACTGTGATTTTGAAATAGGATGTTTGATCACTCCTTGAAGTACCATTGTGTACAGGAGCAAAGTCAGGTTATGTGCTTGAGTTGGCCTGACTGGGGATACAGGCTTGTTGGGCTTACACTTGCTTTTACTGTTGTATCTCCATAAACACACTACCTTCATGTTTTCATACAGCACTGCAGCACCACAAAACCATTTCAAAATCTTTGATTCACCTCTATAAAGACTTATGTTGCTTGTGCTGTTTGCATTTTATCAATTTTATCATTAATTAAATATAATTTAATATAACCTATTGCTGTTCAACATTTTCTAAACTCCCTTTTCTCCCTGTATAGATAATGGAAGAAACTGTAAAAGACCCAATAATAAAGCATTGCTGTGAAGCCCCAAATCGTTTATCAGACCTCCATCATATAAATGATGTGCTGGAGAAATGCCAGAAAAGCTTGAATGATTATTTGGATTCCAAGAGAAATGCTTTCCCAAGATTTTTCTTTATATCTGATGACGAGTTGCTCAGTATCCTTGGCAGCAGCAGCGCACTCTGTGTCCAGGAACACATGATAAAGGTACAATGTCTGGCTTTCCACAGTGCCTTGTGCTTTTAGGTGCTTTAAAAAGTTTAACAGACTGTACTGTACATGCTCATAAGGATGTGTGAATATTTTTTGCATACAAAGAGAATCCTGGCAGCATCTTGAAGAAGCTTCTGAATAACCAGGTCAAATGTGATGCACAGTCTCTGCTGCCTCTCACACTGGTTGGTAGCAGTTATGGTAGAGGAACATTCAAGATACAGCAGAATGATTTCTCATTAAAGAACTTTCCTCATAGACTGTGGCTCCTCTTAGCTCTTATTTTCTAGGAAAAAAAAATCAGTGTAATTTGGGCCTGATTGCTTGCTTGATATTCTGCAGTTCTGCTGCTGGGCTATATATCAGCATTTGTATTTGATTATTTAGGAGTCAGATCCATTTCTCTGGAGGAGAGCTGGGGCTGCATACACTTACATCCTGGAGGCTTTGTTTCTAAAATGCCGGTGAATTTCCTTGTTGGTGCATTTCAGATGTTTGATAATATAGCCTCGCTGAGGTTCAAGGATGGTGACAATGATGAGAAGATTGCCACAGCCATGATCTCAGCTGAGGGGGAGGTGATGGAGTTCCGGCAGGATGTCCCTGCTGTGGGCAGAGTGGAGAATTGGATGACAGTAGTGCTGGAGGAAATGAGACGGACCAACAGACGCCTCACCAAGGAAGCCATTTTTCGATATTGTGAAGACAGAAGCAGGTGAAACAATCAGTGTCAAGGACAACACAAATAACCTGATATGTTAGTGATATAGAAAAGTTAAGGCATAATTTTACAATTCCTGCACAATTTTGTATGTATTTTTCTATGTGGAGAGATATGAATACATTCACATGCACTATTTTAACCAGCCATGAAGAATGCATAATCTCTCATATCTATTTTCCTAAATATTGAGTTTTATTTTTGGTGTTGTGTGTTCAGTACCACTTGGCAATTTTATACCTGGAACAGCTTTTCTATCAGAATATTTCCTAGACTTTTGAAATCTCACAGCATTCTTTGATAGAATTCTGTATATCTCTGAAAAGTTTGGTTTGTGTTGTAGCTGTTACAGGAACAGCAGGAACTTCTTTTTTGTTGTTGTGTTTTTTTTTTTCTTTCCTGATCGGTTACTTAAAATAATTAGTAACTCAGCCTCCCTAACTGTATGTGTTTTCCATAGAGTTGATTGGATGTTGCTCTTCCAAGGCATGATGGTGCTTGCTGCTAATCAAGTGTGGTGGACTTGGGAGGTAGAGGATGTCTTTCGGAAAGTGAAAATGGGAGAAAAGCAGGCAATGAAACTTTATGCTAAAAAAATGCACAGGCAAATCGATGACCTGGTTACCCGTATTACAATGCCCTTGAGCAAAAATGACAGGAAAAAATACAACACTGTTCTCATCATCGACGTGCACGCCAGAGACATCATCGATATATTCGTCAGAGACAGGTAAGCACCACCTCCAACTCCTGAGCAAACACCAAATCTAGGAGCTGTACTGCCATCCTTTTGGCTCACGTGAGCTCTGTCTGCAGCATTCTGCAGGCTCAGGAGTTCGAGTGGGAGAGCCAGCTGCGGTTTTACTGGGAGCGCGAGCCGGACGAGCTGATGGTGCGGCAGTGCACCGGCGCCTTCTCCTACGGCTACGAGTACATGGGGCTCAACGGGCGGCTCGTCATCACCCCGCTCACCGACCGCATCTACCTCACCCTCACACAGGTGCACCCTCAAGGACACTGTGCTAACAAGCCCTCGTTATACTTAGTCACATCCTGGTTTTATTGCCTCTTCCTGCTGTCTCCCACGGTAACGCTGTTTGAAATCAGTTGTGATGTCCTTCTCACCTCATTGCCCCAAGACAGTGTAGAAGGCATTCACAGATAAAGTTTAAAGTTTTTTGTACTCAAGGGTTCATTTGTGGTTTTGTTACCAATCTAGAATAAATCTAATTCAAGCTGTGCTTTGCTTTTTGCTTTGTCTTCAAAGGCTCTATCAATGTTTTTGGGAGGAGCACCAGCAGGGCCAGCAGGTACAGGGAAGACAGAAACAACCAAGGATCTGGCCAAAGCACTGGGCTTGCTGTGCGTAGTGACAAACTGTGGAGAAGGCATGGACTTCAAAGTAAGAGTTAAAGATCTGTGTTCTCTGATAAAATGCCAATTTCTGCTCTTTATCAGTGCCCAGGATAAGGACATACTTGGAACTTCTACATAAGTATCTCCCTTAGAGATACCATGCTGTTTGATAAATAAATTTAATTTAAAAATGTCAATTTTGAATAAATTCCTAAAAGAATTTCAGGCTCTTTCAAGCAGGGGAGCAATGACTGCATGGTATGTGTTTAAGTTTATGATAAGCAATCCACACTTGGCAAGTAATTATTGCAAGACCTTTGGACTAACAAACATCCAGAAGTTTATCCACCATTAAGAATTTTAGCGTGTTCCAAAGTTTTTATATAGTCACTGCTGAGAAGCTTTTCTTGTTCCTTTTAGGCAATGGGTAAAATTTTCTCAGGCCTTGCCCAGTGTGGTGCGTGGGGATGCTTTGATGAATTCAATCGCATCGACGCTTCCGTGCTTTCAGTCATTTCTTCCCAGATTCAGACAATCCGAAATGCTTTAATGAATGGGTGGACAAGATTTCAGGTAAACATTAAAAAAGAGGAGTAATTGTGAAGGCTGATCTTGGTTTTCAGGCTAAGATACAGGGTTAGACTCCATCATTAGATCAAAGGACTGCTGCTTCTGTAATTAGTTTTTGCTGAACATTTCAAACTCCAGAGCATGTACTTTTGGTTTGAAAGATGTTAAATCCTTGCTGATTGCCTAATCCTTTGCTAGGTTCTTCCTTTGTGAAGTGAGATAAAAGTGATCTTAATAGGATAATAGCAAGTAAATGGGGTAATAGTCTAGTAGTAATGAGGAACAGCAGTAATTTAACTTGATGTGGATTGTGAGGCTTTATTTACTGAGGCTTTATTCACTGATGCTTATTGGAATTCAGAAACCTCAGACTGAAAATTTGCGGCTTGTGAAATACCTTAAAGAAGGTGCATTCATCCCACTGTTTGTATCAGGATGACTGTCTAAAGCTAAATATTTTAGCACTTTGTCCTAAGTGGGTGCCCCAATATTACTGGTATTCTCTTTGAGCAAATAGTATTATTTTTTTTAGTTCCTAATTCACATTGTTCTAATGTTTTCTTATGCCTTTAGTTTGAAGGACAGGAGATTTCCCTTGATAGCCGTATTGGCATTTTCATTACAATGAATCCTGGTTATGCTGGCCGGACTGAGCTCCCTGAGTCTGTAAAAGCTCTGTTCAGGCCTGTGGTTGTTATTGTGCCAGATCTTCAGCAGATCTGTGAAATAATGCTGTTTTCTGAAGGGTTCCTTACAGCAAAGGTAAGAAAATTCTATTGTTACCCATACCCATGTACCCACCCATGCTTGCATGGCCAGTAGCAATGTCCACATTTGTGATCACTTAAATTAAATCTCAAACAGGTCCTTGCCAAAAAGATGACAGTGCTGTACAAGCTGGCAAGGGAACAGCTTTCTAAACAACATCACTATGATTTTGGACTGCGGGCCCTTAAGTCAGTGTTGGTAATGGCTGGAGAATTGAAAAGAGGATCAGCAGACCTCAATGAGGTAGATTTGCTGCTTAGTTACCCTGGGCATATAATCTTTTTCATTAGAAAGGGAATGTGTTTCTCCATCTGATGTAGTTTGTCTGGTTTGGAAATAGGAACATTGGTGTTATTTGTCTTATTGTTTCACTTTGTTCTTATTGAGTTTCATTGTGTTTTCTGCTATTAGAACTCCATTCAAAGTAGAAAAAACAATGGAAAATGTGATATTTTCCTGCTTGTTAAGTTCAGGATGCAAATAGCCAGATGAAAATCTCTGGATGACTAGCAAAAACTGGTTTTTGAACAGTGAATGCTTCAGCTCAGGGAAGCTGTGGTGTGGGCCGCTGCAGCCATTTGGCATTTGATTAACATGGTAGAAAAAGGCAGTGTATTATTCTTAGTTATTTATATGCTTAATACATATAAAATAACCTTTGTTGTTTCCACTAGGAACTGATGACAAAAAAAACATTCTAAAAGCTACACTGAAATGATCAAGCAATAGTTTCCAAAGATTTAAAGATTTGAAGTACCTCATTTTAGCTGATAAGTTAACTATTTGGTAAAGATTGATTTTGCTATGTTTTGTCTAGGATGTTGTACTAATGAGAGCTCTGCGAGATATGAATCTTCCTAAATTTGTGTTTGAAGATGTACCTCTCTTCCTTGGCCTAATCTCTGACCTGTTTCCTGGCCTGGATTGCCCTCGAGTCCGCTACCCTGACTTTAATGATGCTGTGGAGCAAGCGCTGGAAGAACGGGGTTATATTGTTCTACCAGTCCAGGTATAAAATAAGTTAATTGCTTGAGGTTTTGTTGTAAACGTGAGGCTGCAGGTGCATTATTGCACCCTGGAGTGGCTCCAGGAAAATTTTTCTGATATAGACCTGCTGCTAACCTTGTCCCCAGAGTTATGACATGAATCCATGTTTATTTTTCAGGTGGATAAAGTAGTTCAGATGTATGAGACAATGTTAACTCGTCACACTACAATGGTGGTTGGACCTACTGGAGGTGGCAAGACAGTTGTTATTAAAACCCTGTGCCAGGCCCAAAACAAGTGAGTGTAGAATGTAAACCAGGCTGTAAAATGGCACAGGCTGTTTTACTCAGCCCTGTCCAGCCATGACAGGATCAACAGCTGCCCAGAGTATTTGCTTGAGTTAACATGAGATGATAGTGTGACATTTTACTATTCCTTTTCTTGCTATGTCTTTAGGCTGGGATTATTGACAAAGCTTTACACACTAAACCCTAAAGCTATGAGTGTGATTGAGCTGTATGGGATCCTTGACCCTGTCACACGAGACTGGACAGATGGAGTCCTGTCAAACATTTTTCGGGATATCAACAGACCCACTGACAAGAAAGAGCGAAAGTAGGTAGCTAGAAATCATTGTGGTGGTTTTCAGATCCTGGGGTTTACATAAATTAAAAAAAAAATTATATGGCACTATTTAAAAAAACAAATGCTAAATAAATAGAAAGTGTCTAGGGGTCTTTCTGTCTCCTGTGAGTTTCTAGTCTCAGTGAAACTATGCAATTATAAAAAATGAATGATGGACCTCAAAATATCTGGACTGACAATGACATCATTGATGACACTTCTGAATTCAGAAATGTGTTAGCAAAATCAGAGATTAATCAGTGCCCATGGCTCTTGTACACAGGTACATTCTCTTTGATGGAGATGTGGATGCTCTGTGGGTTGAAAACATGAATTCTGTCATGGATGACAACAAGTTATTGACCCTGGCAAACGGGGAGCGGATTAGGCTTCAGGCACACTGTGCTTTGTTGTTTGAGGTAAGGAATGACTGTGCCATTTAGTACATGGGAAGGGCTAGATACAGATGGGCTTCAAGGCCTGAAAAGCAGTTACTGATTACCATTATCTTGTGTGATTATTTTATAGGTTGGGGACTTACAGTATGCATCTCCTGCCACAGTATCCCGCTGTGGAATGGTCTTTGTAGATCCTAAAAATCTGAGATATGAGCCCTACTGGCAGAAGTGGGTCAAAGCAAGAGAAAATGAGGTGGGAATTTCTGCACTTGTTCAGAGTATTTGTATTGAACAGTGTACAGTCTTTGGTAGAATTGATTCCTTCAAGAACAATCATATCTGGCCAGCCAGGTATTGATGGGAAGCTCTGCTGTGAAAATTTTTCTTTCCAGCTGAATTATTGTCTTTTTTGTGTTCCTTAGGAAGAGAAAGTGGAATTGGATCGTCTCTTTCAAAAGTATGTGCCTTACCTTATTGATATGATTATAGAGGGAATTGTGGATGGCAAACAGGAAGGAAAGCTGAAGACCATTGTTCCTCAAACAGATTTAAATATGGTAAGAAACAGAGAATAAAGACTGAACACATTTAACTAAAAAGAAAATGGAATGATGGAGAAAGTAAAACCTTCCCAAAGAAAGAACAGGAGGAGAGTCTGTGCTGAAATGTCAGTTTGCTACTGATGAGCACAGAGACACCAAACCAGTCAGAACCTAATGCTCTTCTACTGAACTTAATACACACAGCAGTAGATCCACCTGTAAGAACAAAAGACCAGCAATCAACTGAAAACATATTAAGAGTTTTCATGCATCTAAATGGCAATTTTCTTTACAGATTTGTCCTTTTTCCAACAGATTGTGCAGTTGACTGTGATGCTGGATGTCCTGCTTGCACAGCCTGAAAATCCTGATGTTCTGGAGTGTTTTTTCTTGGAAGCTTTGTATTGCTCCTTAGGTGCTTCTCTTCTTGATGCTGGGAGAATTAAATTTGATGAAAATGTTAAACATATTTCCTGCATGACTATTGTTCATGGTGAGGACGTGCTGGCTAAGCCAGGGGAGCTGCCAGGTAGGATCTTGTCATAATTTAACCTGAATCCCATTCATTGTTATAGAAAAGTGATAGTTTTCATGAAGATGTGCTAGAGTAGAGGAATTTTGGTTGATGACTTAGTGGGTTAAATGTCTTGTAAACAGAACAAAGTGTTGCCCAACTTGGTTTATAATCTTACCCTTCATTTTCATCTCAATCAGATTGTTTTCTTAGAAAATATTTCAGTGTCCTAAAAAACTTGTAGTTGCTTAATGGTTTGCAGGTCAGCTGCCAACTTTGTATGACTTCCATTTTGATGGATCTCAAAAGAAGTGGGTACCCTGGATGCAACTTGTTCCTAAATATATTCATGATCCTGAAGTGAAATTTCTTGACATTCTAGGTGAGTATAAGATAAAATACAGTGATGATGTGCTTTTAATTAATAATATGCCACCACTGAGTGCATGGCACTTAACATGAGCCATCCTTTTTCTGTACTGAAGGTCATCTACTCAGGTTCAGTTTCTTGTGATGGCACACATCAGTTTCTTCAAAGTTCTTTTCATAATCGTTTAGAGGCATAAAGTTGATGTTTACAGCATTGTGCAATAAAGTAGTGGGGAAAGGATAAAAGCATGTTTCAGTTAATAAAGCTTATTTAGGAGCTAATAATGCCTTTTAAAAGCTGGAATAGCAGAAGATTCACATTTTGCTCCACCAGAAATTCTAGGAAAACATCAGCTCGTGGTTCAGGTATTCAGCAGATAAAAATTACATTCTTAGGGCTGTTATTGGTTGTTACTTCAAGCATTGCCTAATGGTACTTTTCATAGTTAAAGACAAATTTGGGCACATTAATTTACATTGATACTCCAGCAAGCACAGGTTAACTTCACTGACATGAGAGATAAATTTATGATCTCTGAAGTTACTCCAAATGCAGGGGATTCACATAGTAAAAAATTCATCTCTGTAGAGTTCTGGGAAAATGCTTATGATCCAAATAAATCCTGATTATATCCTTGAAATAGGGATTAAATGGAGCTTAACCAAACCATGACCCTCCTATATGAAAGATAATTTCTTTTTTAGTCTACATATATAGAAGAAAAGATCCAAATGACAAAGAATGAAAAGAGATGGTTAAGCAATTAAACTTTTCTTTCAGTATTGTTAGTGAATTGATAATTCAGATTATGTCTTGGTGCAACTGCATGTTAATACCTTGACAGTGTGTTCCAGCACTATTCTATAAATATAAATCCCCCAGCTATAGTGCATTTTCATTTAGCCAGGGATTGTGTTCTGCTCTTTTTCAGTGCCCACAGTGGATACCACACGCACTGCTTGGTTACTGGGACAGATGGTGAAAGTGAAACGCCCAGTTGTTCTTGTAGGTGAATCGGGAACATCTAAGACAGCAACTACACAGAACTTCCTAAGCAATCTGGACAAAGACCTTAATGTATGTGTGAGGCATTTTGCCCTGTTTGTAAAGCTGCATTTTCATTCTCTGCCCTTCTGTTAAAATTGCGTTGTGAAGCCCGAGTCTGTGGGTTGCAATATTGACTTGGGTAACGTGAGTGCACACTCCAGACCCAAAGTGTGTGACTGATTTGAAAATCCTTCAGGATCAAAGATGTTTTGTCCTCTTTTGCCTTATACAGACTCAATTATATAAAGTAAAAATATATTATCAAACTGCTGAGGGTGAGCTTACTTTTCTTTATCACATGTAATTCAAGTGAATAATGGACCTGAGCAGCATTTCCTGTATGTCTGACAGCTAATATAAAAAAATATTTTTAAATGCTCTAGTGAAAAAAACCCAACAAAACGGGTTAGAATCCATTCTTATCCTCTCCTCCTGTTTGCAGCTGGTGCTGGTAATTAACTTCTCTTCTCGTACAACATCCTTGGACATTCAGAGAAATCTGGAGACAAACGTAGAAAAACGAACTAAAGACACTTTTGGCCCTCCCATGGGAAAACGCCTCCTTGTGTTCATGGATGATATGAATATGCCAAGGGTAAGCTGTCAATATTTTTGCCAGGTAGTATAGAAACATTTGGGGTGGTACTGATACAGTCCTTGCAATCACAAATCCAGTGTGCATTTAGTTTATCTCAGAGAAGAGGCACTTTTCCCAGAGGAAACATTGGGATGAGCATTCACAATCAGTGCCAGAGCTTTACAAAGTGTCCTTTAGTCCCTGTAAAGTTCTCCTGAGTATGGAACCCAATATTCCCACACTTTAAGCAGTAATTGGTGAGCTGATGTACTGTGCTTTGATGTATGCTGACTCTTGTGTATCCTGCAGGTTGATGAGTATGGCACTCAGCAGCCCATCGCCCTGCTGAAGCTGCTGCTAGAGAAAGGTTTCATGTACGATCGCGGTAAAGAGATGAACATTAAATTTCTGCGAGACCTGGGTTTTGTTGCTGCCATGGGCAAAGCTGGAGGAGGTCGGAATGAAGTTGACCCTCGATTCACCTCACTCTTCAGTGTTTTTAACATCCCTTTTCCTTCTGAGCAATCACTGAATTTGATCTACTTCTCCATCCTGAAAGGCCACACTGCGGTAATTTCACAGTTTTTAAAGGATTGCTCGACAGATGTATTATTCTTAAACAGACATTTATTTCTATGTTGTTGCAAGACCTGAAATCTTTGTTACCTTTTTTTTTTTTGTACCTAGAACCTCACACAAACCTTTCTTTTCCTCTTCTCTTTCTCAATGGGTTTTACATTGTTTAGATAAGTTCTTGTGTAATATGTAAACATTCAAGCCAGTATATAATTGATAAACCTGGGGCTTTTCATGCTTTGAAATGTGTGAATGACTTGGTTACAGTTCCTGTAAGCAAATACACAAAGATCAGAAAATTCTTTCCTGAAGTGTGGAAAATGTAATGTAATGCAACAGACTGCATTACTGGCAAGGTATCTGCAACATTAGATAAGAAAAGAGCAGTTTAATTATTCTGCTATAGAAATCTTGTAGGAATTCAGTCACTGAGTTTGATGTTATCTTGAGCACTCAAAAGGTTCCAGAGTAAAGATGGAGCCTGCCCTAAACATTTAACTGCAGAATATTCATACTACAGAGATTTTTTTGAACGAAACAGGTTTAAAAGCTGGAAAGAAGATTATGTTTAATAGCATTGAATTCTGTCTGGGCAGTATGATGAAAACACCTCTTCTTTCTCGTGTTTGCAGAACTTTAATGAGTCCATATCAGCCATCTCTGAGAAGATTACTCAGTGTACTTTGGAACTTTATAAATTGATTGTTACCGACCTGCCCCCTACTCCTTCCAAATTCCACTACATTTTTAACCTGCGGGATCTTTCCAGGGTCTATAATGGACTTGTTCTTACAGATGCAGAAAGGTAAGAATAGAAAAATTGTCATTAGTGGTCCCACACCTATTTTGTTTTTGGTGAATCTGAATGAAATTGAGGTAATTTAGTACAGGAAATCAGTCACATTTGGTCACTTTTCATTAAACCACAATGAGAAATAGAACATCCTAAATTGTGATCTTACTCTCAATGCCAAACACTGGTGCATTAGTCTCTCTTAAATAAGATACCAGAGGTAAAAATGCAAGCAAATTAATATCAAAAGAACTAAATCATAAAGAATAAAAGGGTCAATCCAGAATTTGGTCCTTGTTATTAAACATATGGCCTTAGGAATCATGTCAGCTCATTTGGTGCAGTCTGATATTTTGATGT
Organism: Peucedramus taeniatus; assembly: GCA_013400575.1. Classification (NCBI taxonomy): domain Eukaryota; kingdom Metazoa; phylum Chordata; class Aves; order Passeriformes; family Fringillidae; genus Peucedramus; species Peucedramus taeniatus. The sequence goes on from WBNO01030080.1 coordinate 593,330, forward strand.
TATTTCAGGTTTCACACAGCGACCCAGATGGTGAGAGTTTGGAGAAATGAGTGCCTGAGGGTTTTCCATGACAGGCTGATTAATGAAGCAGACAAAGCATTGGTGAGTAATTTCTTTCCATTTTTTAGTAGTCACTGACTATTATTATGGCAATTAATTTGCAACAGCAACACTACCAAGTGTTGGACTCAGGTCTTGCTGTCCAACTGCAGATTTGCCTAAGCAGTATGTTGCTCATTAATTTAAAATGCAGCCCATGGAAGATTTTTTCCTAAAACAATGTGACCATGGCAGACTAAGAAAGCAGATTTGCTGAAAGAATGGAAAGTATCACTTGTTTTGCCTGTCCAGGAAAATTGATTGGCAGAAGTACATGTGACAAAGTGTGAGAGAAGTACAGGAGAAAACTCAGGAAATCACCTCAAGTCAGTATTTTCCTTCAGGAAGGATTGTACCAGAATGTGACTGTCCAATCAGGTAGTAAAAAGGATAAAAGCCAAATTCTTACACAGTGAATTCAGTACTGGCTGTTATGCAAATTGGAAAATGCTTCAGATTGTATCTTTAAACACAAAAGAGAACAATGCCAATTTTGAACCTTGAGATTTGGGAGAGAAATTGGGGTAAAGTCTACTCATCTATAAGCAACCTGCTTGGCTTTGGAAGTTGCTTAGATGAAAAGAGGTGGGCCAAGAAGGCTTTGGATTTTTCTACTTAAAACTTTCTCCTCTAACATATGAAAATACATCTCCTGCTCAATTTTCACAACACAGAATATTAATGCAGACTTGGAAACTTTGTGAGAGATCTTTCTGGTGAGACATCTATGAATGCTGAAAAAGGAAGTTTATTAATATACTGTTTACACCAATATATGAGAAGGTGTTTTATTTAACAGGCTTCTCCCTTTTTGTTTTGATGTTCTACAGTTGATTGGCTTGAACCATTCTTGAACTGCCTATTAGGTCATTTTAGATCATACATAGAACACAGAAGGGGGCTGTAATCTTTGGATCTTCTAGTGACATAAGTATCACCTTGAAATAAATCAGTATTTGAGCAAGAATCTGCATTATTACCTAGTTCTAAGTATTACTGGATTCACAATCAAATGCTTTGTTGTGTTGCCTGACTCATTTCATATCTGTGAAGGTACAAGGCCATATAAAAACCTTGGTTGAAGAGCATTTTGCTGATGACTTGGAGCACGTCATGAGGGATCCAATTCTTTTTGGAGATTTCAGAACAGCACTGAATGAGGCAGAACCTCGTATTTATGAAGATATCCAAGACTATGAATTAGCAAAAGCTCTCTTTAAGGTAGAGTGCATCAGCTGGGAACTACGCCTGAGGAATGGGCAGGAGTCTGCCTCAAACTGCAGGAAATCTGTTCTCTTCTGTGTGCACACAGAATGTTATGTGCTTTGATGCCCATTTGGGGTTTGCAGTGATGAAAACTGAGGATCAGCTGCATCAGCAGTGTTTTCCAACAGTTCAATTTCCCTGAGGAGTGGGAAAGGAATAATGCTGCTGAACAGGCTATTTTCTTAATGTTATTAATTGTTTCTTTGGTCTCCTAGTAACATTATGTTCACCTTTCTCTGTAGGAGATTTTGGATGACTACAACGAGTATCATATTAAAATGAATCTGGTTCTTTTTGATGATGCTCTGGAGCATTTAATCCGCATCCATCGCATCATCCGGATGGACCGCGGGCACGCCCTGCTCATCGGAGTGGGAGGCTCAGGAAAGCAGTCCCTGACCAGACTGGCTGCTCACACAGCTGGATGTGAGGTTAGTGACCCTGTGGAAAAAGACAAGGAAAGTAAAACTGTGATTGGGATTAAACTGGGAATAGGAGTAAGTCAGTCAGTCAAGACAAGATCAGGTGGCAGCTCTTCCCTGTGGAGAGAAACCCCCGATGAGGTGATTGCCAGGAAATCCAAGATGATGACTGTGTGTGATCTGTGAGTGCCTGAATCTGGGTTTTGGCACTGGGGAAGGAAAACAAGGATGGGTTTGGTGATGAACAACTAATTGTCCATAACTACTGCTGTTGATACTTAAATGTGTTACAGCAGCATACCAGTGCTGCTTGAGGAATCTTGTTGTGATTGTAACTGTATTATTTCAGAGAGGAAATATTCCTCTCAGAGGCATTTTACTTAAAAAGGCTTGGAAGGAAAGAACAAAAAAAAAGAGTATAAGCACAAAGCAATTCTGAAAATGCAAGCCTACAGGGTTGTACAAATGCGCAATTTTATTGATACTTAAATATTTACTGATGACTGGGGCCAAACCAACTCCCTCGATTCAGTCTAAGTGAAATTCAGAGTTACCATCATGTCTTGGCTCCATCTTTGTTTTCTCAGTGTATGTCTTCATCCTTAGGTATTTGAGATCATCTTGAGTCGAGGATATGGAGAAAATAATTTCCGAGAGGATTTGAAAAGTTTGTACGAGAAGCTGGGTATTTATGACAAGTCAGTGGTCTTCTTGTTTACAGATGGCCACGTGGCAGAAGAGAGTTTCCTGGAACTCATCAACAACATGTTGACTTCAGGTGCCACTGGCAGCTCTCTGCTTGTGACTCATAATCTCAACTGTACCCTTGATACAGCTATTACTGGTTCACCATGTCCTCTGCTGCTTTAGTTAGTTACACTTTCCAGTACTACCTGAAATGATCTTGGCCTTAATAATGGCTTTCTGGAATCTTCTTACAGTCACTTATATGTCTGGAGAGGTTATAGGGTTCATTCATGATGGTGATGATGCTGCAGGAGTCTTAGATTTTTTCCAAGACTGAGGGAAACTTCAGCTGCATTTGGCCACAAACCCACCTGTTGTCCAATTGGCTTTTGAATAGCATTCATCTGAACTGCAGCAACTGTTCATATGTATATTTATGTATATATGTCCTGAAATGTAGTTTGATATCTTCTAGCAAATGAAGCAGCTGGAAATGAGTAGCAGCACTGTGTGACCACCCTCTCTATAGAAGTTCCTCCACAGTCTGATATGAGAACAGATGAGTTGATTGTATCCCTTTTCTTGTTCTAGTTTTCCCTGTCCCTGCTCTGTCATTAGATTACTTATGCAGTATTTGCCACAAGATTGAGAGAACAAAAACGTGACCTGATGGTTCAAAGACACTAATGAAGATTTTCTTTGCAAAGTCCTGTGGCATTTTGTATATGTTACTGAAGCCCAAACAAAAATGAATTAATTATTCCTCTAAATCCCAAGTATGACCTATTTTCCATGAGGGGTATGGGGAGGACGAGAAACATAGAGAGATGAATTAGTTCATTCAAAACTACTCAGAATCATTTTTGCAGAACCAGGATTAAAACTGGTTTCTCATCTGCCCTATCCCCAGCCATATGGTTTCCTCTTACTGGTGGTTCTCACTAGCATTCTTCTGTCCTTATGTTACAGGAATGGTGCCAGCCCTTTATGCAGATGATGAAAAAGACTCCATACTAACTCAGATTGGAGAAGAAGCTGCTAAAGCTGGCATGGGCCCAGCCAAAGAGAGTATCTGGCAGTATTTTGTAAGCAAATGTGCAAGCAACCTTCACATTGTCCTGGGAATGTCCCCAGTTGGGGAGGACCTGAGAACGTGGTGCAGAAATTTCCCAGGTATCAATTGGACATACTGCTTAGTCCCTTCCCTGTGAAATAAAGATTTACAGGCCAGAGAAAAATCTCCAGTGGACACTGAGAGATGTCTGGCAGCTAAAGCTAAGCAGAGCAGGTTTCATGATTAAGGATTTGCATTGCATGTTGTTTTTCTAGTTAATTACCACATATCAGTGAACAATATTGATTAGCATTTATCAGATCAGTTCATTTTCCAGCTGAACAGCTAGAAATCAATTGGTCATCCTCACTGAACTGGAAATGCACAGCCTTTGTCTGCAGCCTCTTTTTTGTAGTTTACAGCAGAAAGTGTGATGTTAAATAATTTTGAAACTAGAATGGTGGGAAGAGAAACATTTTCGTATTCAAAGCCTGGCAGGTGCTGCAGGTGGCTGAAAGGAGTCCTGGGAAACAGGAGAGACTGGTGAAAGATGGATACAGGTGGGAATGCTAAAACCAGGCCCTAAAATACCTTATTGCAGCTCTTGACTGTGTCCTGTAGAGCCTAAGGAGTGGTACAGTGGGGTTAGCAGGACACAGGGGCAAAGCTCATTATTTACCGTCAAAATGGAAGTATGGACTTTGTGGTAAAATCTGTTACTAAGAAGGAGTCAAGACTAATTTGCAAATTCTTGATGTAAATAAAGTTAATTAGAGGACTGCCTGTCTGATTAGGGGTTAGTTTTACAAAGGAATTTTTCAGGTAACATTGTCCTTTTATTTTAAGGTCTTGTCAACAACACTGGTATTGACTGGTTCTTGCCTTGGCCTGCCCAGGCCTTGTGTGCAGTTGCACAATCCTTTCTGGGTATGTAACATGTCAGTATTCCAACCCATTAACCCTTGGCATAGCCTAAGAAATATATTCTTTACTTTACAATTATTGTACATTTCACAAGTTCATTTCCCATTGTGCTTGTTTCCTTGAGTCTAAATGCAAAAACCCAGTCAAAAAATGTCACTGGATGATAGTTTCTTAATCAAATAGATTTTTAAAATTGCTACAATTCAAGTTCCCAACTCTGCAGACAATGTGGGCTGCCTACCAGAAGGTCCCCTTCTGGCTTTGCCCTGGTCTTGCTCTTTGCCCCAGAAAACAGATTTGTTTTGTGCCTGGCTTAGATGTACATAAGAAAGATGGTAATTGGTGTACTCTGAAAAAAGCCACAAATCTTTGAAATTTTTTATTTCTTCTGCCCAATTTTAGCAAAAAATCCACGCATCCCACCAGAGAACTTCCAGTCAGTGGTTGACCACATGGTCATGGTGCATGAATCTGTAGGGGATTTCAGCAAGAAATTTCTGGAGAAACTGAGACGTAGAAATCATGTCACACCGAAAAATTACCTTGATTTTCTCAATACCTATGCAAAATTGCTGGATGAGAAAAATGAGTTCATTTTAGGTAAGGCTATGTAGATGTTTTCTCCTTTTCAATAAGTGATTTAAATATTTTAAAAACACAAGAAGTTCTGGTGAGAATCCTACATATTACCCAGAATATGCAAAAACTGTGTTAGCAGTGCTATCTCAAATGCTGTGCTGGCACACAGCTGTGGGGCTGTGTTTTGACATTGACCCAAAAACCTGGCCACATGTGAATGTTCAGACTCTGTCAAACAATGGGCTCTCCTCAAATCCTTTTGTGAATGAACATGAGCCAGAATCTCCAAGCCAGACACTCCTCTGCTTGGGGAAGAGTCATGCTGAAATCTAATACCAGCATGGCCTCACTCAAGATGTGACTTTCTTCCTCAAGCAGCAATTCTTATTCATACTTCAGTGGCACTGAAATATGTGAGGGGGATAAAACACAAACAGTGTAATATGGCAAAAACGTTGTGGCACAGGGCCACTATGTCAACTCAAGTGACATTAACATCATTTTGACTGGCAGGCTCAGAAAAGAAAAATCTCTCAGTGCACCTCTAAGGATATTTTCTCTTTGTGAGATTGTGTTGCTGTGTGCTTGAACACAATCAATGAATCATTGACATTTCTCCCTTTTTTTTTTTCTATGTAGCACAATGTAAACGACTGGATGGGGGCTTGGTTAAACTGAAGGAAGCTGCTGTACAGCTGGCTGAGCTGAACGTGAAACTTGCTGAGCAAAAGATTATACTGACAGAAAAAACAGCTGCTTGTGAGGCTTTGTTAAGAGACATTAAACTAAACACAGAAATAGGTGGGTAGTTTACAGCTACTGAAGTGTCCTACAGGCTAAGCAGAGCTCACATCATCTGTGTTAGGCTGGGTTGGGAGAGCCTTGAAGAGCTCTCAAGGTATCCCTCTTGTTCTGTGGGCTCCCATGCCATGCCAGAAGAGCAGGTCCCCTGCCTTGCCCAGATTGCCATCTTTGCTCCACATTTGGACCACAGTACTTTACACAATGTTTGCCTGCCCTTGTCTTCCTTTTCCAAGGGGTAGGACATAATGGGAAAGGCAATTACAAGAAAGGCAACTTCTGATTCAGGAAGTTAGTATTAGAGGAAAATCAGAGGGAAACATGGAGGAAAAGAGATTGTGCATGCTGTGAACACTAACTGTTCCTAACCTGGTGACATAGCTGTAACCAGAGGCAAGCTGGCAGCACAAAGGTTCTGACTTGATGGTAATTTTTGATTTTCAGCAAAGAGTAAATCTCTTTTAGTGTTTATTAATATATGTTCTGTATACAAACCTGAATGATCCATTTATGGTCCTGCCTTTACATTTACTAGCTGAGGAGAAGAAAAAAATGGGTGAAGAAAAAGCTATAGAGATACAGGAACAGAATAAGGTTATTGCTGTGGAGAAGGCAGAGGCTGAGGCAGCACTGGATCAAATCAAGCCTATGATGGAAGCTGCCAAACGGGAGGTGGAGAAGCTTGACAAGGCTGAAGTTACTGAACTCAGGTGACTCATTTGTATGTACAGTAGCATAAACTCTTGGAAATACACGGAGAGACTCTTGTTTGCTGGGTCTGAGCCTTAGCCTCATCTTTCTCACCTGCCTGTGAAGGCCAGGACATCAGTTGTCTGGGTGCAGAGGTCCCAACAGAATGCCCTGACTCCTAACCCACGACTTTGCCTTAAGACAGTTCTTCCAGGCCTTTGTTTGCTGTTTACCACATCATTCTCTGGCCTGTGTCTGATACACCAGAACCTGCTCTGGTTTTTGCCTGAACAATGGCTGTCCAAACCTGTTCATTCTTCCTCTTTTTTCCTGTGTAAGTAGGAACACATAACAGTTATTTTTCAGGGATACTTTCATAGCACAAAAATGTATTTCCCTGCCTAATTTACTTCTCTCTGTGTTTTGATAATACATCTTTTTTTGGAGGATTGATATAAAGGCACATCCAGTCTTTGGCTTTTCCTGAAATAGTTGTCCCCAAAATAGCAATGGTTCTCCCTTCCCTGTTCAGTTTCCTTTCTCTCATAGATCTCTGGATTTTTCTCCAGCTGCATCACTGCCCTAGGAAAAATTATTGAGGCTCAGTGTTTTAAGCTTTCCACTGTTGAAATCCTTTAGTATTTCATGGATCAAATTGTCTGAATACAAGAATTGGTTCTGAGTTTTTGATTAGTTAATAATTTATTGTCTGACTTGGGTTATCTTTTCCACTGTTGTGGCTTGTCTTATGTACAAGCTCCTCCATTGCAATGCCTCTTTTAACAGGCAGTACCCATCATGTGCTTTGTCTCCTTTTTTCTCTTCCCCTCTTTCACCTGTTTTCCAGGTCCTTTGCAACCCCCCCAAAGCAGGTGCAGGTTGTTCTGGACTGTATTCTTATAATGAGAGGTTACAAAGAACAAAACTGGAAGAATGCCAAAGCAATGATGGCTGACACAAATTTCCTGCGACTTCTGTTGACGACAGATTTTAGGGAAATTCCATGGAGCAATGTGAAAGCCATGAGAGGTGAGTTTCTGTTCTGGGTATTGCAGTGAGTATAAGATCTTGTTAATGGGAACAGCCAACAGAGTCTCTTTAATATTCTGACAAATATTTCCTATGGTCTGTCATGGCATTGGCTGATGCTGCTGGTAGGAGAAGCTGTTTCTTTGAGGGCTTTTGCACAGTTATTCAACTAATTTGCAATATTTTTGTGTTTGCCAATTTAGCTCTCTTAAAGAATCTTAATACTACCTGGGCTGAAATGGAAGTTATCAGCAGAGCAGGACTGGGAATGTTAAAGTTTGCTGAAGCAGTGGTGACCTACTGTGATGTAGTTAAAACAGTCAAGCCAAAGGAAGAAAAGGTAAAATATGTTGGAATCAAACTCAGAGAAGGTCGAAACATAATCCTGATGGAAAAGATAATACTTGACCATTTCATAGACTGCCCCCTTTTCCTATTGAAGTGCTTAAAAAGTGGTGTTTAGGAGAGCTACTGTATTAGCAGTGAGGTAGGTTGTCAGTCATAAATCACTGTATTTGGTGTGTCAGGATGCTGGGCTGTGGGTTTACCATCCATGCCAGTGCTTGAGCGATGAGGGAGGAACATACTCAGTGGGAATTTTGTAACCTAACCTGCTTAGAAAAACACAGTTTAGAGCTGTTTACTAAAAACAAACTTTAAAACCCATGGCATTTGGACAGAACAGAGGTCAGTAGTACACTAAATCCCTGTTCCTTAAGCACAGACCTTTTGATTAGCTTTTTCTAGGATGACTGGAAATTCAGCTGTATTACCAAAGGAAATCTAATGTCCAACAGATGACACTGGAAAATTTTGTCAAGAAAAGATTATTTTATACAACTGAATACAGAGAAAGTATATTCACTATATGATATGTCTGACTATTTCTGGAGCCTTCATATTGTTGTTATTAAGCAGATAAACCTTCCCTTTTGTCAGGGCATGAGAGTCCTGCTGACCTCCATTGCTTTATTACTCCTTGTGGGTACAAAACTGGAGATTTTTCTGCTTTGGAGCTGCAGTGTCAGACCATGATGTGTGTTTGGGATGGGGAGACGAGGGTGACAGGGTCAGTTATTTTAGCTTACACTGTTTATTACCAGAACACTTGGAAAAATATGATACAAGCAAAAGAAATGTGAGAACTTAATACTTCTCTCTAAAATCTTTCTGTCCTCTGACACTCTTATGTTTCCATCAAAATGTACTCTAGGTGGCCAGGCTAGAACGGAACTATGAATTGAGCAAGAGGGAACTGGAAAGGATACAGGCAGAGCTGGCTGCCATTCAGGAGGAGCTTAAATCTTTGGGGGAAAAGTTGGAGCAGGCATTAAAAGAAAACAAAAAGTTACAAGAAGAAGCAGAGATAATGCAGAGAAGATTAGAGGCTGCTGACAAGCTCATTGCTGGCTTGAAATCTGAGAATGAAAGGTAAGTCCAGATCCAAAGAGGATAATTTTTGACACCAGAGGTTCATGTGTCAGGGATAAAATCTATCAGGTGGAGACATTTTTGAAAAGGTTGCTTTTTATGATATTTCTTTCGGAGAAGAGCTATTATCTGTCCTGAGCTAATGTCCATTAGCTCTTGGAAAATAACTGAGATTAAACGGATGAAAGGTCAGATCAACTCAGTGTCTGTGGCCACCATAATAGCAAGAGAAAACTGATTCTAAATTTGGGGTCTGTCTCAACCTGTATCTAAAGTAGCAGGAAATTCTGCACTAAACCTCATCTTCCTGGTACAGAATCTCCCATATAATTCTATCAGGTGGACAGAGGAATTCAAGGAATTAGAAATACGAAAGGTGAAGTTGCTTGGAGATTGTCTACTTGCTGCTGCCTTTCTGTGCTATGTGGGAGCCTTCAGCTGGGAGTTCCGTCATGAAATGCTCTATCAAGTCTGGCAAGAAGATATTTTGTCACGAGAGATTCCTGTCAGCCATCCATTTAAGTTAGAGAGCCTCCTGACCGATGAGGTGGAGGTTAGCAGGTATGTCCAGTCAGGAGACCCAGGGACTATTGAATGTGACTTTATAAAGTGGGAGTCATTACACCCAACCCCAGGTAGCCCATGTAGCAACTACCACAGGATTGCTCACCTAAGGCAACAGTCAGTACTTTGAGTAGTGCAGTTACAGTGAGTCAGTGTGAGCTGTGACACCGTCCCCATAACCACGTACACCGTGTGTGTGTCTAATTGTGTGCTCAGTGAGTTGCATCATTTTGTTGACAAATGAAATGTGCTGCTCTCCCATTGAGTTTTCATCCCAGGCTAGTCTTAGGTCTATTCTGTTCCCAGGTGGGTTTCTCAAGGATTGCCCCCAGATGAGCTCTCTGTCCAGAATGGCATCCTGACAACGTATTCCAGCCGCTTCCCACTCTGTATTGACCCACAGCAGCAGGCATTACATTGGATTAAGAAGAAAGAAGAAAAGAATAACCTGAGGGTAAAGATGGAAGATTGCTTTACCTCATTGCTGATTGTTTTCAAAGCTGCATAAATATCTGTCACCTTGAATGGGGAACCAGTTATATAGCATAGAATTATTGAATGGTTTGGATTGGGAAGAATATTCTAGTTCCACCCCTGGCCATGGGCAGGAACACCTTCCACTATCCCAGGGTGCTCCAAGCCCTGTCTCTGGTCTGGCCTTGGACACTGCCAGGGATGCGGCTGCCACAGCTGCTCTGGGAACCTGTCCCAGCACCCTCACAGGGAAGGATTCCTTCCTAATATCTAATTTAACTCTGGTCTCTTTCCGATTGAAGCCATTCCCCCTTGTCCTGTTGCTAAATGTGCTTTTCAAAAGTCCCTCTCCAGCTCTCTTGGAGCCCCTTTGGTTTTGGAAGGTGCTATAAAGTCTCCCTGGAGCCTTCTCTACTCCAGGATGAACAACCCCAGCTCTCTCAGCCTGTCTGCACATGCAGAAAGAGTCTAACCAAAAGGCTGGTGTAGATTGTGATTAATCTCAGCTCCAGGATGGAACATCCATGTAGGACAATAGACACACTTAGAGGCACAGCTAGAACTTTAAAGGGTAATTTCCAAATGGAAATTATTCTCAGCTAATCAGAAAAAAAACCACCTTTACTGTTTTGTGCAAGTGCAGTTTATATCATCTGTGAGAAGAAAGATAAAAAGAGCAAAGAACAAACTTCATTAGTGTTGGCAGCTACTGCAAAATAATAAAGTTCAGCAAATTGAATATCAGTTCTCCTTTCATGTTTCCCCATTGTTCTCTTGCAGATGGCTTCCTTTAGTGACCCAGATTTCCTGAAACAACTAGAACAGGCCATAAAGTATGGAACCCCTTTCCTGGTGCACAGTGTTGATGAATACGTCGACCCTGTGATAGACAATGTCTTAGAGAAGAATGTCAAAGTTGCACAGGGGCGAGCATTCATTGTCCTGGGGGACAAAGAGGTTGACTATGACAGTAATTTTAAATTGTTCCTGAACACCAAATTAGCTAACCCAAAGTATTCTCCCTCTGTGTTTGGCAGAGCTATTGTTATCAATTATACAGGTAAGCTTAAGTGTGTACGTAGTAACAAAGTAGGGATTATGCTGTTGTGCAAATTTAGGGCCTGGGTCAATGTCTGAAACCTCGATGCAACTAAAATTTTATACTCTTCTTTATACTCAGCATCTGATTTAATAGAAAGTCCTTCTCACTTCTCTCTTCTAAATCTGCAACTGAGCTAAATATCTCTTCTTATACTGGCCAGGTGAGGATGCTTTGGTGGAATTAAGATACACAGTCGTTAACCAGGTCCCTCTGTTGGATTGCTGTAGTTTTATGAGAGGCTTGAGATTAAATAAGTTTTATAAAAACTGTCCTGTGCTTACAGAAGTCTGTGCTCTGTCCATGTGTTGTATCTGTAGTTACACTCAAGGGCCTAGAGGATCAGCTGCTCAGTGTCATTACGGGTTTTGAAAGGAGGGAATTGGAGGAACAGAGAGAACGTCTCATCCAGGAGACAAGTGAAAACAAAAACCTGCTGAAAAATCTGGAAGACACTCTCCTTCATGGACTGTCAACTTCCACAGGAAACATGTTGGACAATGTGGAATTGGTGCAAACCTTGGAGGACACAAAATTCAAAGCTACTGAGGTACCAGCTCTGGGCTTTTTGGAGGGGTGTCTATGGACCTAATGTAGTCATTCCTTTTTCATTGTGCTTCAATTTTACTCCTGAAGCTTGCAAATAGTTTGAAAAGAAATGGAGAGTTTTCTCATGAATGTGTTGCATCTTTCAGGATTGGGCACTATTTTATCGATCAGAGAACCAAATCCTATCTTCAGGGAAGTCTTTACCAGGACCAAAATAATGTTTGTTTACAGTTCTAAGGCAAAAGAATCCATCCTTGGAGTTTTTAGGCCACAGCTGGGCAAAGCCACACTGGACCTGATCTAGTGATGGTCATAACCAAGCTTTGGGCAGAAGTTGAACTAAAAATCCCCAGAGGGCCCTTGCCAAACTATTTCCATGATTTTTTGTAAATCTTTGCCTCTACTTTTCATAAATATACAGGGTTGGATTAATTTTATCTAACTTTAAATTTTTATAATTCATACAACTTCTTTTGAGTTACCTGCCCAGATTCCCTCTGCAGTCACAGAGAGGCAGGCACTGAGCAGCTCTGATTACTGTGGAAAAATAGATCCACTCTGGATCAGCACAGTAAGTACAGGTGTATAAAATCCCTGTCTGCCCAGGTGATTGAGAAACTGAAGCTTGCTGAGACGACCGCAGCAGATATCGACCTTCTCCGAGATGGCTACAGACCAGCTGCCAAGAGAGGGGCCATTCTCTTCTCTGTGCTGGCTGAATTGGCATTTGTCAACATCATGTACCAGTTCTCACTGGTCTCCTTCTTAGAGGTTTTTGGATACTCTCTTCGGAAATCCATGCCCAGTCCTATTCTTCCTAAGAGGTTAAAAAACATCATGGATACACTGACTTTGAGCACCTACAACTATGGCTGCACAGGTTAGTGCTGTTTAGCCAGGGGCTGAGACTCTGTAGTGCAAATAAAGATGAAGCCCTGACTTCAACTGGTTCATTTTAAAGAGACAAGTTACCAAGCAGGGAATTCAGTGATGTTCATTTCTCCTGGTTCACACTTTCCTCCCTGCTATTTCTGTTAGAAGAACATTGCACATTACCCATGTAACTCTTGCAGAAATATTTTTCTTAACACAGCTACAAATGGCAAAGGCAGCCATAGAGCTCACAGGGCTGTAGTGACCCTTAAAGCCTGATTCAAAGCCCCAGCTTTCATCCCCCTCCTCACAGAATCATAGCATTGTTCAGGCTGGAGAAGACCCTTAGGAATATCAATTCCAACTATCAACCAAATTATCTTTGTGGGGTGACTAGATCATAGAATCACAGAATGGTTTGGGTGGAAAGGGATCTTAGGAATCATCTGGTTCCAATCCCCTGCCACGGGCAGGGATGCCACTCACTAGATCGGGTTGCTGAGGGCCCCATCCAAAATGGCCTTGAGCACTTGCAGAGGTGGAGCATCCCATCAATCCCACAAGAAATGAAAGATGTGGATTCAAGGATTGCTGCAGTTCCACAAGCTTTTGCAGCTGATTTTTGAAAATGTCCTTTTAACATAGGCTTGTTTGAGAAGCACAAGTTACTATTCTCCTTTGATATGACTGTCAAGATAGAACAAGCTGAAGGCCGAGTTCCACAAGAAGAATTTGATTTCTTTTTGAAAGGTAAAGTGAATATTTATATGTAAGTATGTAGCTCTATGTATCAATAGCTAAAAGATCTTTTGAAGAGAGAGCTTTGACTAGAGAGGATTTACTACGAGCCAGCACCCAAGAAGGGGAGCTCTCCCACTAAGGAGAGCTGCACTGTGTTGGGTTACACAAACTGGGGATCCTGCTATTTCTATTTTACATTACCTAATTGTTAGGATGTTACATGAGGAAAGCAATCTGTAGTTATTTTCTGACTATGTTGTAGTTATTTTCTGACTGTGTATACATAATTTTAGAAATTTTAGAAATGCAAGGATAAAACTCTGGCTTTTGCAAGTGCTTGTAAAATGCCATCTTTCCTTCAGCAGACCAGTCTAATCTTACAGTGCTTCCAGGAACAAATTTCCACTCGGTTCCTCTGTGCAGAGGGACTGTATGTGTGGTCATGCACTGGAGGATTTCTGACATGGACACTGACTCTGGTTTCTGAATGTGCCTAGGCAATATTTCCCTGGAGAAGAGTGCCCGAAAGAAACCGTTTGCTTGGCTGCCAGATCAAGGCTGGGAAGACCTAATGCGCTTGTCTGAGCTATTTCCTGAGGAATTTGAATCTCTTCCAGATGATGTGGAAGAAAATCCAGATGTATGGAAAAATGTACGTGCTTTTTTGCAATGCTGCTTTCTCTCCTAGTTTTTCTTCTCGTATTAAATGTTCAAGTGTGATGCAATGTGTCAGCACTCCACAGGGGAGATGTCACTGTGGGCTTCTTCCCTCAAGGCCTTTCTTTGCTTCTTGACCTCAGTTAGTGATTGGCTTATTTGCAGAAGAATTAAGGATTATATTATTTAAAGAAAAAACCAAAATATATTCCCTGATATACTGTAGAATTTTTGTCTCAAATGCCTTAGAGGAGTTATTTACTCTGTTGAAGTCAGTGGAAAGTTTCTGTTTGACATTCAATGTTTCAGTGGTGTTCTTATGCTGCTAAATTGTGCTTTGATCTTCTTGTGGCAGTGAATTCTATAGGCTATTGACAAACACAGATTTCCTTTGTTCCTCCTTTAGCTCAGTTCCATGTCTTCTTGCTTTATAAGAAGTCTTCCTGCAAGCAATCTGTTAATACATTTTTGCTTTTGATGCTATTTTCTATATCTTAAGATAATTAGTTGACATAATATGAAAGTACAACTGTGTTTCTGGACTTGAATACTTCATACTGAAAAAGTTGGATTTTTTACATTCACCTGAACTTTTAATATTTATTTTCAGCTGATTGACTTCGTTTTTGTTGTGTGCATTGGCCTCTCATTCATCAAATTGATTTTCTCTTTCCTAGTAATTTCCCTGACAGAGCCACTGGGTTCATTTGTGTGCTGTCTTTTCCTGCCAGTGGTACGACACAGATGCTCTGGAGCAGATCCCATTGCCAATGCACTACGAGGGCAATGTCACAGACTTCCAGAAGCTGCTCCTGCTGCGGTGTTTCCGGGTGGACCGGATGTACCGGGCGGTGATGGACTACGTGACAGTGACAATGGGCGAGATGTGAGTCACCCTCCTCTCTCAGGTCCCAACCACTGCCCTCACACAGAGCTGCAGCTGTAATCAGCTTTGTCAATCTTCTGTAATTTGAAAAGCAGAGCAGGGGTTGTGTGAATGATTTCCACGTGCAGTCCATGGTGAACTTTGTCCTTGGTGGACAAGGCTCTGTTCACACGTGGCAGCTGCTCTGTGCAAATCAGTGAAATCATTGGGCTTCTCCCTCTGCCAGGTATGTGCAACCCCCCGTGATCAGCTTTGATGCCATCCTGCAGCAGAGCACCCCTTTCTCACCTGTGGTTTTTATCCTAAGTCCTGGCTCTGATCCTGTCAGTGACCTCATGAAACTGGCTGAGAGGACAGATTTTAAAGCAGATAGACTCAAATTCCTGGCCATGGGACAAGGCCAAGAGGAGGTAACTTGGATGGGAGGGTGGGGATGTGCTGTGTGCAGCGAGTGTGAATTGCAAGCCATGCTCCTAATGCTCTGGGACTGATCAAATTTCTTTTCCATAGGTCTGCTCCATTTGAAAAGGAGTGACCTTATTCTTCTGACACAGATTTGTCAGTTTGGGAATAACATTTTACTGAACATGAAAGGGGCCATTTGGCTGACTGGCTGCTGTTCTGGTTTGGGTGAGGGTAGATTCAAATTTTTGGCTGTTAAAAAGTAGAGATGAGAAGATGTTGCTGTGTATGGACATGAGGTAGTTGGAAGTTACAGTGTTTGCTACCAGAAAGTTCTCCTGCTACTTCTCCTGCCTTTCCTCTGACTTTCCTTTTTGTTATGGACACTAAGGCAGGATGTCCAGAGCATAACAGCTGACTGAATTTGCCATGATTTCAGTCAGTGGAAGAACTCCTATCAGACTCATTTAGACCACCACTTTCCTAGCAGGAAAACCCACTGCACCCATCAGAGGCAGTTTGTTCTCAGGGTAAAGGGAGAATTACAGATGGTTGTCTCTCTGTCCCCAGATCGCTTTGCAGTTGCTGGAGGAAGCAGTGGTTCATGGACATTGGCTCATGTTGCAGAACTGTCACCTTTTGGTGAAGTGGCTCATCCATCTGGAAAAGGCTGTGGAGAAAATCACAGATCCTCACGAAGACTTTCGCCTCTGGCTGACGACTGACCCAACTGAAGGCTTCCCCATTGGAATCCTGCAGAAGGCCCTAAAGGTGGGGAAACCCCAGCCAGGAGGGCATGTCCTGGCACTGGTACTCAGCAGAACAGGCTGGCTGTGGGAGGAGCCTGACCTGAGGGCAGCACACTGGCCCAGGCTTATGAACTCACTTTTTGTCTTTATTTAAGCCAAATCCTTTTTTCATCATCCTGTTTATTCTCCTGGCATGTTTCCTTTGAGTGAAAACTGTTCAGCAGTTATTTCAAAGCAGAGGTTTGTGAGTAAACCTGGAAATCTGACAAATGGTCTTTAGGTTTAAATGCTGCCACAAGTGAGGAGCACCTGGAGACAGAAATAGCCCTGTCAGCCCTGATGCTGCAGTGCAGAACCAGGGCAGTGTCAGCCTAGCAGTGCCAGTGGAAGAGGATAATGGTTTCCAGCTGCTACTTCAGGCTGCAGTGTTTATCACTAAAAGCTGAGCTGATTATTTTGAAGGCACAGACCATGATTCTGCCCTAATGTTCTTTTCTGTGGCTGCTTTACTGCTGCTGTGGTGCCCTGTCCTGTAAACACTGTTATTTCATTTCACAGATTGGAAAGCAGATTTGGCAGCTCTGGGCTGTTCTCCCACTGCTCCTGCAGTGGGAAGGGAGCTGGAGTGGATCTTTAAGGCTGCAGATCTGCACTTTGTGGGTCTTGCCAGGAGCAGTGAGAACTGAGGTTTTGGAGCCCTTTGAAAAGGCTGCCAGGAAGCAGCTCTGGCAGTTTGATCAGCAGTAAAGCCACGTTGTTAAAGCATCTCTCTGTGGGGATATAGGACACATTAAAATGTGTAAAGTACTGGTATTTCAGTAAATTAGATCTTCAAGTATGAGAAATATTAATGTCTTGTCAATAATATGACTAACTCCAAAATAATATAGAGTTCTATTTGCATAGGTGCGTTTACCTTGATAAACTTAAAAGGTCTGTTTCATGTCTTTACTTAAGAAAAAAATATTTCATAGGCATTTGGAAAACAAAATGTCAAGGTTGCATTGTATAGCTTACTTAATGTGATATATTTACAACTTATTTTCCTCAAATTATCCAGTAATTGAAGGCTTCCCTAATTATTTTGATAGGTTGTTACAGAACCACCTAATGGTCTGAAACTGAATATGAGAGCCACCTACTTCAAAATTCCCCCAGAAGCCTTAGAGCAGTGCCCACATCCTGCCTTTAAATCCTTAGTCTATGTCTTGGCATTTTTCCATGCTGTGGTTCAGGAGAGAAGGAAGTTTGGGAAGGTTGGCTGGAATGTACCATACGATTTTAATGAATCTGATTTCCAGGTAAGAAAACAATTGCAATGGCTCTTATATTCCTGAGTAGCTCAGATTACTTCTGAAAACACAGAATTTATCCAGCTTTAACCTTTCTCACAATTAGATTTTGCTTAGTATTTTTTTCTGCTTCTGTGGAGTCATGTAGACTCCTGATCTTCTATAATGTCAATTTAGGATGCTAAAAATTAGATTCCCAATCCTTCATGTTTTATTACCTCTCTCATGGGTTTCTTTTCTTAAGAGGATTTATAATTTTTAATTATTTCAGAAAGAAGAAATTGTTAGTTTTCAAACAAGAACTACATTAAATAAAACCTATGAATATGTATATCAGATTTATGAATCTTCTTATCTCACATGTTCCAACAAATTCATTAGGTGTGCATGGAAATCCTTAACACATACTTGACAAAAGCTTTTGAACAAAATGATGATCAAATCCCTTGGAGCAGTCTCAAATATCTTATTGGAGAGGTGAGTGCTACAGCAATTCAGATAAATGAAGTTTCCTTTCTGCATGGGCTGCATCAAATAAAGCTGGGAATCCTTCCTGGGCAGGAACTCCAGTGTAGCCCAATCTCATTCTCAGGGAATTAGGGCCACTGTGTGCACCTGCACAGCAGGGAGTGACTGTGCTTAATTAATTCTGAGAGAGCCCTTGGGACCTGTGCAGGAAGAGCACAGGGCTGTTGGCATGTGGGGTATCACTGGAGCTGTACAAAAGTGTGTTCTCAGAGCTCGTGCAGCTACCCTGCACTGGCAGCTGCTGCAATAACATGAAGTCCTGCAGGAAAATGTTACTTTGCAGCATTGGATCCCAGCTGAGCATGAGCTGGTACCTCAGGAAGGCACCACTGCACACAAATCATCCAGATGGGTGATGAGGAGTGCCCAGAGCAGCTCTCTCCAGACCAAGGCCAAATATTTCCTTCCTGTCCCCCTGAGAGGGGACTGGAGATGTCCTTGGGATCCATAAGAGAGACAGTGTTACACCACAGCCACTGCAAAAACAAAGAGCATTTCTGACCTTTCAGTGATTTTTTTTAACTGCATGTTCTGCTCCAAAAGCCAGTGCTGTAACATTGATGTCACTGATTTCCAGGTCATGTATGGTGGGCGTGCCATCGACAGCTTTGACCGGCGCATCCTGACTGTCTACATGGACGAGTACCTGGGGGATTTCCTGTTTGACACATTTCAAGTGTTCCATTTTTATAAAAGCGACACAATCGATTACAAAATCCCAGAAGGGAAGGGAAAGGATGACTTTGTTGGTAAGAAATGCCTCTCCTGCCACATTAAAAAGAAGTTTGCTTCCAGTGTACATTGTCCCCATACATTGCTGCTGGGTGTGAGAAGCTGAACAGAACACCAGGCACTGCTGGTGTATGGACTGCAGTGTTATAATCCACTGCTTTACCAGAGCAGTCCTTTGGAATGGGAGCTTGTCACTGAGCTCCTTGGGTGTTCAAAAAAACCCCAAAAAATAACCCAAACCACAAAACCTCAGTAAAGCAGCATGTTATTTTTGTTAAGTGATATATAATATTTCTGTGGGCGAGTGTTTAGCCTGTGCATTACTCCAACCCCAGGTTTAGCATTTGATTTTTTTATTCAAGCAGAGCAATAGCAAAATTGCTGTGGTGTTCTGGGTTACCAGAGTGTGTGTGGTTGTATTCCAGAGGCCATAGAAGCTCTGCCACTTTCCAACACCCCCGAGGTCCTGGGCCTTCACGCCAACGCCGAGATCGGCTATTACATGCACGCGGTGCGGGACATGTGGGTGCACCTGCTCGAGCTGCAGCCCCAAACTGGTGCGTGCCCTGTCTGAACTGGGCTTGTGAACAGGAAATCTCCAGTGGTTAGTGCTGAGCCCTGGGGGGCAGTGACAGCAGCCCCTGTGTGTGGGGAGTGACCTGGGCTGTGTCCCAGCCTTGGGAAGCAGAGGGAGTGGGGCAGCAGGAAAAAAGTTGCTGCAGTTGCTGCCAGGCTGGGAGCAGCTCAACAGCTGCCCAGAGGGACAGCTGGGGACATGCAGGGCTGTGGGCAAAGGTCAGAGCAGAAGAGGGGGGAGACTGATGCTAAAAGGTGACTCAGCTCTCAGCCTTCTCTCAGAAGATTTAGTACAGATTTAGTCTCATCAGAATTTTTTGGTTTCAGGTGAAACTGGTGCAGGAATAAGTCGAGATGAATATATTGCAAATGTTGCCAAGGATATACAAAACAAATTACCTCAAGTATTTGATCTTGACCACATACGTAAAGGTTATGGAGTAAACATCTCCCCTACGACTGTGGTGCTGTTGCAGGAACTGGAACGTTTTAATAAGCTCATCATTCGGATGGGAAAGTCGCTGGCTGAGCTGCAACGTGTAAGTAAAATCCCAGCAACTCGATGGGAGCAGCTGGGCTTTGGCTGCCCTCAGAACTCTCACCATTGTTCCAGGCCTTGGCTGGGGAAGTCGGAATGAGCAGTGAACTGGATGATGTGGCTCAGGCTCTCTTCAATGGGCAGATTCCTGGGATCTGGCGGCGGCTGGCCCCTGACACCCTCAAAACACTTGGAAATTGGATTATTTTCTTTAGAGCTCGATATGACCAGTACACCAGCTGGGTAAGCAAGTGCCTCCAGACAGCCTTTTGTTTTGTTAACCTGCACAATGGGCTGTGCAGGCTCGTGCAGAAGCCAGTGAATGCTTCAGGTAAGTTCCTGAATTAGTGCCAGCACTGCCTAACTGTGGATGCAAGGCAGACTCAGCCCAGCTCCTCTCTAAGGGCAGTGTAGGTGAGTACCAGGTGCTGCCCATCACTGTCTGTGGCTGCAGGTCAGCAATGGTGAGCCTGAGGTGATGTGGCTGTCGGGCCTGCACATTCCTGAGTCCTACCTGACTGCTCTTGTTCAAGCCACCTGCAGGAAAAACAGGTGGCCCCTGGATCACTCCACCCTCTACACAGAGGTAACCAAGTACAAGAAAGCAGAAGACATCACTGAAGCAGCCGCTCAGGGTAGGTGTTTTCACAATTGGCAAAAACAATTAAGTAGTTAATTGGTGAGAGAAAGAAATTGCTTTTCTAGGAGCTCAGCTTACCCAAAATGCTGCATTTTCTGCCTTCCCAGGCTGCTATGTTTCTGGTTTGTTCCTGGAAGGAGCAGACTGGGACATAGAGCAGGGCTGCCTCATCCAGAGCAAGCCCCGTGTCCCGGTGGTGGAGCTGCCCATCCTGAGGATCATCCCCATAGAAGCACACAGACTCAGACTGCAGGTGAGGCTCCTGAATTACCTTCCTTCTGCTGTCACAGCTCCCAGCTGGCAGGCCCTGCCCTTTCTGCCCAGAAGCTGCATTTTATCATTACCACTCCCATACAAAACACTTCTCCTTACACTACCCATCACTACGTTTTTTTTCTTCTAAGGGGGTTGATACATTTGTTGCCCCTTTTCCCTTCAGGTACTCTGGGACAGGAATCTTGTGACAGTCTTACACTCCCCCCTACTCTTTCAATTATTTCCCATCCCCAGTAAATGACATAAAGGACACTTCCATTTTCTGGTTATTGGCTATTTAAGCCCTCTAACAAACAAAGTGAATTCCTTTACCAGTCCTCTCTCCTCGAGGCCCTTGTTGTTTGCAGCTCCATGCAGCAGCTCAGGCCCTGCTCAGTGTCCGTGCTGCCTCCTCTTGCAGAACACGCTGCGGACCCCGGTGTACACGACCTCCATGCGCCGCAACGCCATGGGCTTCGGCCTGGTCTTTGAAGCTGACCTGTACACCACCAAACACATTTCCCACTGGGTCCTCCAAGGTGTGTGTCTCACCCTGAATGCTGAGTAACAGTCAAAAATAGGCACCATGTTCTTCCCCCAGAATGCAACCCCTCAGAGGCGCAGGGAAAAAAGCCTCAACCCAGGCAGAGATCCGGCACCATGGGTGGGGCTGTGTTCACTTAGGCACACCTGACTTTAGTTAGTATTAGCTTGGTTGTATTATTTTCCCAATAAATGTGTTTAAGAATAGTGTTTTTTGTAATTTATGTTTCCTTTTGGAACAGCTCCAAGGCAGGCTGTGGCTGCAAAGAGAGAGTAAATTGGTCCCGCACACACAAAGACTAAGGGTTGCCTGGGTGGTTGTAAGAAATGTCTTTAATTGCCCAAAGCATCACTTCTGCACTGCCTGGAAGCGGTGCCTCCCACCAGCCTCCAACAAGTGGCAGGGTAGGTCACTCATACAACACATGACCATAAAAATATGGTGCCAACAACCAAAGTAACCAAACCAGCTGCCGGTTAACGCAATACACGTAAAAACAGTAAACCTCAGAGTAACAACCTTGCTTTAACCAACCCCTTTCTGGGAATGCAGCTTTTCCCTATCCCTCCCCACCACTTGTGAAACAAATTCCTTCCACGGAGCCAGCAAGGCGCCAGGCTGAGGCGGGTCTGGGACTTTGGGACAGCGAGTGACAGAGGGTGCAGAGGGCAGAGCCTCGCCCGGGATCAGCCCTGCTGGAAGGGTCATGCTGCGGGAATCGAGCGGGACCACAGGCGGGACAACAGCTCTGCCAGCCTGCCAGGGGATGCTGACAGTGCTCCAAGGCTCCAGAGGGAGACACACACCAACACAGCTGCAGAAAAAGCTTACAAGGGGCAAACTACAGCTGGCGAGGGGAGGGGACAGGGCAGGCAGGGATCCTTCATCAGCTGTCACAGAGAATACACGTTCCAAATTTTTAAAGGCACATCATAAGCTTAGCAGCATTTGGGAGCCAGTGTTTCTTGCTGGTCCTACTCAGAGGCTGCAGACAAGAGTGAAGCAGAGGTGAACAGAATGTAAGAAAAATGGACAAACTAGTGCTCCTATCCCAAAACTACATACCCTCCCAGCTCCTAGTATGCCTTTCTTTCCTAGAAAAAAAAAAGAAAAAAAAAGAATCAAGTAGTCTAACAGCTGTTGGGTATACCTGCTACTTACTAGAAAGGAGTAGGGGAATCTGGTCAAGTGCAAGGCAAGTCCATCCCAATCCACAAGGACAGAAATCAAGGATGCCAGGTTCTCCTGTATGGATCAGTTACATCACTTACAACTGAATACTCACATTTTAGAGGGGCAGCTCAGGTTTCTAGGCTGGCAGCAGCCAGCACTGTCTGATGATGCCCAGAACAAGACTAAAGTTTTTAGGAAACAAAAATAATCCCTTTACAAAAAAAGTGCAGGTTAGAGCATAAAGAACCATTTCCATATTGAATAGCCAGTTACATTTCCTCCCTGGAAAAGGAGCTCTGAGCCAGTATGGAAGGTGCTACAAGTGCAGTGAACTGACTAGCATAAAACGTGTCGTGAACCTATTTGATTAAAAAAACCCAAAACAATCCCCATAAACAACCCAGTGTTCATACTCTTCCTATGAGGGTTGTAAACCCTTTAAATGGTGCATCCCCCACCCATATTTTACTTAAAGCCACAAACCAAAGTATTTCGGATTAATCAAGTAGTGCTTGCTGGGACTCTGGGGACGTCCTTAGGTCATTAAAGTGAACGGACACGTGCCCAACTTTCAGTGCTGCTGCGAGAGCGGCTGTGGCGGAGGTCAGCGATGGCTCTGGAGCGCTCACACACACAGTGAGACAAGAGAAACCCTGCCAGGTCAAACGTTACCAGCCAACACGTGTGGCTGCAGTGGGAGGGAGGGGTGTTCTCTCTAAGAGCGCTCACTAACGCAGCCCATGCCTTTGTCCACATGTGCAGTTACACTAAATGGAGCAGCACTTGGAAGCAAGCGGTCAGATCCCCCTGATTTGGCCACAGCATGGAGTGGTTATATACCTTGCCATATGAACACAGTCCTAGGAGGTTTCGTTAGAGCAAAATGTATTAATGATGTACCCGGGAGGAGTTTGGCATGCATGGGGCATCAAAAGAAACTTCACCGCAGGTGCTATTTACCCTACAGGCTCACAGTGCATAACCAGCACAGAACAGCGCTTCCGTGGTGTTCTCAGACAGTTCTGTCTGTCCCCGAGTGCTTTCTGACCACTTTGCTTCCATGGACCTGATCCACTGCCAGGGTCTCCACCTCCTGCGGCGGCTGGGCGGGCGCGGCGTGGTGGATGCGATGCGCCACCCCGATGTGCGCCTTGTGCGGCTTCTCGCGGGCGGGGCTGTGCGATTCGCCGGGCGCGCGATCCGAAGGGATCGGCGGAATGACCAACGGCCTCTCCTTGATCAGATGCACCTCTGCCGTTTCCCTGGCCAGCAGAAAGGGCGTGGGATCGGGCATGGCATCCACGGGCTCCCGCAGCACCAGCTTCCGGCTCTCCGACCCTATTCTGTAGGCCTCTTCGAACTCGGGGTTCAGCGGTGTGGACAGACTCTTCTTCATCCTGCGCCGCGGCGTCTCCGGCAGTTTGTCCTTGGGAGGGGATGGTTTGTAGCTGGACAGCACGGGGCTGCCAGAGGGGGTCCCCTCCGAAGTCCCGCTGGCATTAATCAGCTTCTTCTTGGCCGCATGCAGCTGAGAGGTCAGATAGGCAATCGTGCTCGCTCTCTGCTCCAGTTCACTGGACAACATATTGAGCTTATGGCTTTTCATTTTTAACTCTTCCAAATACTTCTTTTCTCTTTCTTTAATAGTGTTTTCCAGTACCATTATCATCGCGTTCTTTTGTTCAAGTTCTTTCAACAATTCACTGTTTTCAGCTTCTTTGATTTTCAGTTGAGCTTCAAGATCTTTGCACTTACTTTTGAGTTCATCACTTCTTGAGCCGCCACTTTCTAGAAGAACAGGAGAAGCAGAAGTGTTTCAAATTAACAGCAGCCATTATTTAAAACAGTTCAATAGTGTTCTTCTTGCCATCCCTGAGAGGAATCCAAGAGACTAACTTCAGTCATCCCACACCATCCCTGATCCAGGGGGTTAACCTCAGGGAGTTAACTTATTCCTGCTCTTTACCTGTTGTTAACATAATACATATAAAATAACTAGGATCTAGTGTATACAAACATACATATATATCAATAAGTAAAAGCTTTGTGTTTAATTACAGCACCAGCTCAGCTAAGTTTTAAAAATAGTCTCACTCTTCTGCCCCTAAAATTTGTGTCCTGTGTTCCCATATAGCAAGCAGGGAACTGACTGTCTTGTCGAGTCAGCAGTTCCAGGTGCTATTCCTGGTTCTTTCACAGGTTTCCTGTGTGACCTTGGGAAAGAATTTACTTCATAAATAAATAAGTCTGGAAAGTAGAAAATAAAATACAAACATTGAAAAAGATTAGTAAATTGAACATGAACATGAAAAATAAAGCCATGTATTCCTTACCTGACGAGTCTGAACTCTTTACAGTCAGCTCATAGGTTAAATCTGAGGAAAAAAAGTTGTTTATTTTTGTTAGAACATCATCATGGAGCCCATACATCACCTGGTGAGCAGATTTACAGTGACAGCTTTCAATAAATACAGAATTAACTCTTCCAATTGACTGCCCAAGGCAAGAATAGGGGATTCACCGCAAATTAGCAAATAGATAAAACAACTGAACTATCAGCTTTTTAAAGAACAAATGAAAAAAACTTGGCTTTGATCAGCCAGTTTGCCATGGGATACAAACTGCAGACCCTGAATCCACCCTGCTGGTGGGCTTTGCTGCTGGAGAGGGAAGCAGTCCCTCCAAGGAAGGGGTACCTGTGCAGCGCTGCTGCAGGCGGCGCAGCTCCGCGTGCAGCCCCTTCAGGGTGTTGGCATGTTCTCGCTGCAGGAACAGCAGGTTCTTCTGGGCACTCTGCAGCTGGTTCTCCAGGGTTGAGGTGGCCATCCTGACCCTGCCAGGGAACAGACAGGGAATTGTGATGGTGAGTTACCTTGCACACATGGGGATCCTCCCTCTGCAGCCAGGATCAGCAGGAATGGCTGAATTTTACTGTCAATGCATTGACTGATTGACTGATCATCAAATGCCACAAAAGGTTTTTCTGCTTTAGGACTATTTCAATTACAAGTGCTCCAAGTTCATCAAAAGCCTAATTATACTGTAGGCGGGAGCAGGGAACTCATTTGTTTGGAGTTAGCACATTTAAAGGATTAACTTCAGACAGTCTAAGTCATTAATCCTGTTACAAGTTAAAAGCAGAGTTCTGAGGAATGGGCTACTGTGCCCATCTTACCCCCAGGAACACAGGGATTGGTAAAATCCTTGGCAAGAGCAAGGGATAAAGCACTAAAATGCAGCAGCTCTAAGGAAAAAGGCAAAGCAGGGGTCTGAGCAAAGCCAGGCTGGTGGCACTGCCATGGATGTGGCTGCCATGGGTGCCCAAACTGAGATGTGAGCACTGGGACCAGCACAAGGGAAGCTCTGGCTGCTCTTGGGTTTCCTCAACACCAGGCCCAATGACACAGAGCAAGACAAGGACAATGCTTCACTCAAAGAGAAAACAAACAGATTTTTCTTGCTCAGGTTACGAGTACATGGAAACCTGTTCCACCACTGGGTTTCCCTTACAGAAGAGCCTTGTAAAAGCCTTGCTACAGCAGTGCTCACACACAAAAATATAAACAGTTAACAGAATAGATGCTGACATACATCCTTGAAGAGCCCTGTGCTGCCAGTAGGAAAGGCTAAATTCTGTTGTATGTGTAGAAACCATTACAATAATTAGGTTACAAGGATAAGGGAAGAGTCAGAACTCCTGTTGCCTGGACAACCACCTGCAGTGGCATTGCAACCATGCCTGGAATTATGGGACCACACACGGTGTCCAAGATGGACCTTAATGGGTTTGCCTTGGCATGGCAAGTGTTACCCATTGGGACTTTTTGGTATGGAGTCTTATGGCAAGAATTTTTTTCTACCAGTTTAAAATTGGTAAGGCATAAGCTCAGAGCAAGTGACACACTTTTGTTGTTCCTAAACATATCAGCCCTGTGTTTAATTTTATACTTTTATTCCCCAAAAGAACACCAGACTTGGTACTCTATCTTGGTGATGCACTAAAGCAGCTGGGGATGTGGTGTAGAAATTACACACGCAGAGCCCTCCTGATTTCATCAGTGACCTGAACTGACTTCGTCCTCTACTGATTTATTCCTACAGAAGCAAATATTTGATTGTGAAAAAATAAAAAGAAGGTGTGAAAGACGTTAAGAAATCCACTTCTATGCAGGCGCCAAACAGCCTGGTTACCTTGTAACAGAGATCAAGGATTAAGTTCAGCGCCCAAGAATGTGGGTAGTGGTGCCAACTGTGCTTTGTAGAGTGAATTGGTCCTTTTTGAATTACCACTGTTAGCAAGCAAGCAAAAATTATGGACCAAACACATTATAAAAAGAGATTTCTAGGGTGGTTAAACAAATTTTGCAGCACCCCAACACTGCCACACTAGTGGTCTCTCACAGCCACAGTGCTGGAGGCCTGTTGGAAGGGGCACTACACAGTTACAACAATTACTGTGGGGCACCATTAATTCTGAGGAGTGAGGATATTTAAGCTGTGATACATTTTCAAAGTGATATCCTCTGTCTGCAAAGCTGACATCAGACAGACGGGAGCTTTACTGAATCCTCCCATTTCTTCAGTGTTCATCCTGCTCTGATCGACCGAGCATGACAGCAGGATAAAGCCACAGCTGGAGCTCTGACTGTGCAGGACACTGAGGCTCAGAAGGGATTCTTAATCGAGGAATGTATTTTCCAAAAGAAACCCTAAGCTGTCATAGGAATAGGTGAAAGAAAAGCCTCCACACAATAGCCCAGAGCTTCTGTTCTTACAATGGGTATTAATGATGGCTTTACACCTGTAGCCATAACCTGAACAGGAAAATACTTGCCTAAATAGGAAAATATTTCATCACCAGCAACAGACAGTAACTGGTTCATAGCTCAGTCCTTGCAAATAAGCATGTTCATTAAAAACTAATTTCCTAAATGTTCAAAAAAAAACAGAACAAGGCTCTCAGTATTAATCTCCTCAATTGCTTTTTCACTTTGATCTTCTGCATCTGAAAGATCACACCAGGATTACCTGCTCTGAAGAAAACAAATATAATCAGAGGCAAGCGAGTGTTACAGGCTTAGGAAGAAAATAAGAACTACCAGCACCAGAGTATCATCTTCCCTGCAGCAGCAGTAAGTTAATCAGTGAGATCAATTAAATCAACCCATGATGAGTTTTAGCTGCAGCCCCTCTGCACTAAGCAGTTTCCCACAACCCTCTGCAGCCTTTCTGTGCTTTTCCCCCTCTCAGCAGCCTGGCTGTCTGCTGTCTTCTCTGCTTCTCTTCAAGGGAAAGGGAAGGCCAGTGAGGTGAAGCCACAGCTTCCATGGATGTGTGGGCAGCAGATCCAGTTCAAAACCCACTCACCCACCCACTCAGGCCCTTTTACACAGCACAGCCAGCACTGTGAGGTCTGCCCCCTCTGATCCAGGAAACAGCCAAAACCATCTACTGTCAAACCATGGAAACGGAAGGTGTCTTGTACAGACAGTCACTATACAGACACACACTTGCTACGTCCCATAGTCCTGGGATTGCACTAAGCTGATTCCATCTCAGGCTCTCTGAAACAAGAAGGTCAAAAACCACAAGAGAAACAGCAAATGCAGAAGTCAATGGTGCCCTTTACAGCCCAGAAGAGTAATCTCCACCTCCCATCATGGAAATTGGTGGGACAAGCTCCCAAATCTACCAGGCTCTGGCTGGATGCTGGCAGATAATGACACCAGTGCTGGGAAGAATGCTGAGACTGTATGCACAGCACAAAGTTATGTCACTATGGTTTTTCCCCCTTCCCCTTTGTTTAAAAAAAAAAAAAAAAAAAAAGTTTGCTATGTTCTTACACAGACAGAACTGTGCAATGCAGAGCTTGGCAAGGTCCCCTGGGAATGGGCACAGCATTTGGGAAGGATGACAGAACACTGAAGGGACACTGCAGTGTCCAGGGGTGATGGTGATGGTGACACACCTCCTCTTTGGCAGCAGGACTGGCCCTGAACACCAAGTGTCCAACCTGTCAGCAACAGAGTCTTTGCGCAGATTGTGCAATGCATTGCACCATTCAAACACCCACCATTTCTCAGGACCACCACAACACCAAATGTTTCTATATATACAGCTCAGAGACTGAGCCTCAACTCCTCCAAACAATGGATTCACAATTTCTCTTTAATATAGCCAAGGAGGAACAAATGGAATGAGTCAAACAGAATTCCCTTGGGAATGTTAAGTACAACACTTTAATCATGACTGCACCTACCTAAGCCATCATCTACCAGTAAAGCAGAGAAGGTAACTTCAATTATAATTCCTGTAAGCTCACCTTAAAAAGGAACTGTTGTCTCCTTTCAAGTGCATGCTCTCTTCAAAAGGGAATACATACAAAATCTTATAAGAAAAAAATATTAAACAGCAGCTTTCAAAATGCAACTTAATCACATGCTCACCATAAACAGTCACTAACATTTTAACAGCCATCTTGCCTTGCAGAAGATGTGCAGGCTCCAGGCCTTTTTGGATCTTAAGCATTTGGAGAGAGTTCAAAATGTTTCAAGGCAACGAGCATCTGGCTGCGTATCAGATGCCTTTGCACAAAATCAGAGCATCTTTATGCCCTGCTGCAAAATAGGAGGAGGGAGATGCTAATTTCTGACCTTAGACACAAGTCCAAAGGATGGAACGAAGCCCAGACAACAGTGATTTAACATTTCCATTCCTGTTTGGTATCCACTCAACAGAACACAATAACCTCCTTTTACGTGGATGGGGTGACCATCACCTGAGAAGCTGCTTTAGGTCCCTGCCAACTCATAGCTTTGAAATATGTATGGGCAGACATTTTCCTCTCAACTGCTCACTGGCCAGCGCTCCATCAAAATGTAACAAAAGTTGCCAAAATGCCATTTGTTTGCTATACAAAATACAATTTCAAGAACTAAGGACAGTGGATACCTCTTGTAAGACCCTCCAAAGTTTTAGCCAGACCCCATTTTAAAGATTGTTACTGAACTGACCAAACTTACCTAAACACAGCTCTAATGCTGAAATTACCGACAGCCACTTTGTTGTTCTTTGCTTAGATCAGCTCTCCATCTCCGAGACGTAATGCCATCCCCAAAGTGTTTGCTCAGCTCCTTTCAAAGGACATAACAAAGGAGACCCTGCAGCCACCACAGCCAACTCAAGGGCTTTGCTCTCCTT
The DNA here is from genome assembly GCA_013400575.1 of Peucedramus taeniatus. Taxonomy (NCBI): domain Eukaryota; kingdom Metazoa; phylum Chordata; class Aves; order Passeriformes; family Fringillidae; genus Peucedramus; species Peucedramus taeniatus. Next base: position 622,784 of record WBNO01030080.1, read on the forward strand.
CTGCTTGGACATTTGTTTTAAGTTCCCCACAAACTGATTCTATCACACCACTACACCTCTCCTGAAGCAGATCCAGCAGTAACACAGCTCAGTGACAAATTGTTCCAGGTTCAAATTTCTGCTCACCCCTCATTCATCTGTGCATCAGACTAAGCTAGTTCAACTAGTCCAGTGCTGCTGAAGTCAAGCTTTTCAGACAATACACTCAGCCTACACATCCACCTGGGGACATCCCTCCCCTTCTCCAGTGCTCCCTTATCAGTAACAAGTGCCTCTTGCAGCAACACCTCTATCCTCAGCCTTCTGCATTACAAGATAACAATGCTTATACATCATTAGTGACCCAGTAACGTGTTCTCATCTTCTTTTCCTTTGTGTGTTTTAAACCAAGCAAAATTAGTAGCTCTTTCCTGAAGACAATGGAGGGGAAGAAGGAACTGTGCCACTGTCCTCCCAGAGGAAGGACATGATTTCGCTTTCTCAGCTCCTTTTCCATTTCTACTGCTTTTGATGCTATTTTACTCAGTGGTTTCTCTGCCTGACTTTCCCATCATTTTCTGATCAGAAGCTGTGTGAACTCTTTACAGTTAACCTCTGAATGTTCTGCAAGCACACATTTCAGCATTTCAGTAAGAAGATGATTTTTTGTTACTCCTACAGCAGCTGGTATGGCAGCGGGAAAAATAATTGAGTGGACACCACCCTGATAGCAATGATTTAATTCTGGATGCTCCAAAGGAACCAGCTGGTACTTTTGCACAGAACTCACTGACTGCCTAGGTGCCTGACTGTCTACCTGGAGTCAGGAGCACTGACAGGAATAGTTCACATGGTGTTTTCTCTGTCCTTGAGACCACCCAACCCCAGAGCTGTCACAAGGGAAGAGATTAAAAGGAATCAGATGTTAAAACCATTAGTATGACAGAGACTATTAGAGAACCAAATCAAATAGTCCTGCAGTGGCATTTCATACAGACACTGTTATTATGACCAATACCAGGGTATGCAAAGCTATGGGTGTACAGCTGTCAGGAACAAACAGCCTACTCTGGCAGGAAGCTTGGAAAATTATCTAATTTGAGTCTAATTCACTTTAGGGAGACAAAGAAAGCATTTCCTAAACGACACTCCTTCAAAAGAACCCCTTTAACAATGATGAAGTGACAATGAAAGCCCTCAAAAGCAAGACTACATCATCACACAGAGGAACAGGTTGCTTCTCTTCTGCTCTCCAGCACACACTCCTAAAGAATGGCTCCTCTATTTTATTCAGCCTTTCATGCTGAGGATAAAACAATTTGTTATTTTAATATAACCTCCAGCCACAGAATGCAAACTGCACCCCAATCACAACCAGCCAGTCACTATATTGCAAAGACACGTTAGTCTTTCTAGTAAACCAATTTCTTTTGTCAGAAGAATTAAAAGAGAATTAATATTCAATTCTCCCAGACTAACGCAATATCAATGTTACACATAAACCTGAGCCTCATTCTATTTTTTATCAAAGTCATTAAGAAAGTTCTCCAGCTTCAGTTACAGCTGAATCAGGACTTAAGTTACTAAGGTAAGCTGTGGGTGGTTTTGGTACAAGGATCTGTTAAGCATAACTCCAAATTCATGCTCAGAAATCACACTATAGTACAGAATAGTCATGGGCTTTTTTCACAGATCACATATTCATTTATGAACACTGCATGCCCTCTTTTAATTTCGTCCTTTATGATCAAGAATGTGTGAATTGCAGCAGAAATTCAAGAAAAAGTATTTGTGCAATACAAAAATTTGCCCTTTCTGAAGCCTGCTGAAACACAACCCAAAAGAATTACTAAGCTGGTTTCATATAACCAACTTGACTGGGCCTTTTCCTGCTCCCAAACTTGACAAAAACCCATCACCACACAGACATGCGACCATTTCACCGCCCAGCCCAGCCATGACTTTGTCTCAGCCATCCCACTCACATACACTGAGCAAGAATTTAGTGCTGCATTCCTGAAATGCTCCAGAATCACCTTCCTGGTCATTCAGTGAACCAGGTCAAGGAACTGGTGCAGCTGAAAACAAACCCATTTTCCCACAGGCTGTTTTCATGTGGCAGTTCACTGTGCAGCACTGTAGATGCCTGGGGAAGGTGAAAAAAATAAAAATAAAAAATAGAATCTGTAAGCAGGTCAGGGGGTGGTACAGGCAGAACTGCTTCCTGCAGCAGCGCCAGCTCCAGGCACTTCTCTGAGCTTGAGCTCCTACTGCATGAACTGCAGAAATTTTCTGAGGTTACCAGGAATATTTGTGAAACATGGCAGAAGGCACTGAAGCCTTACAGCCAGCTAAATCTGTCCTGAGAGATCATTTACAGAGAGCAGCTATTGCAAAGCAACTCTACAGAACTGCACAACTATTTCCAGACAAGTGTAACAGGCTGAGGAGATGCTTTTCTCTAATGCATTTTGTATCATAAGGCATCGATTTTTATTATTTTAGAACAGCAACTACAATCAAATACACAAAAATTGGTCTCCACTTTGCTAAGGGTTTTGAGAGCTGCTGATGAAGGAAATCTGGTAGTGGTGATGATCCATGGCCAAGTCCTTTCTTAAGCAAGATTTTTTTGGTGTTAAATAGGATGCCAAGACAAAGGATCCCAAACAGAGGTGCTTTATAGCCTCCCTTACATAACCCAGGTATCTCAAACGGAGACAATAAAGCTACACAGCTTAAATCAAGCTTTCCTGAGGCTGGAAAGGAAACAAGCAGTCACACCTCTATTACAAAGGGAACCTGCCGGTTCTGACATCATTCCCACGGCTCTTCCTCACAGATGGACTCTTCCCGAGCTCGACACCTCTGCTCCACAGAAACGCGATCTGCCGTGCCTTTTGTGCCCTCCCTCCGGGCACCGACTCGGATTACAGGGAGCTACTGTTCCCTGGCATATTTTCAGCCTTTCTGGAGACAGCTACCATTCTGTTCACGGAGAAGCCATGACATTTAACAGTTTTCAGTCCAGCACTATTTTAAAATAACACTGATTTAAAACCCCACCTCTCTCAATCAAATAATTAAAATCAACAAGCAGCAATGTATTTTAATATTTTAAATACGAACCAAAGGTTTCCTTTGAGTAAAATGAGAACAAACGTGCTCCCCAATAGCAGGAAAGAAATAGCAATCCAAAGAAAAGCCTTTTTTCAATGATTATTTAAAACCACTCGAATGAACAGCTTGCAGAAGCTCCAATACTCTCAAAAACATCAGTTTCAGCAATATTTTGTCATGCCTCTAATGTCTAGTAGTAAATAAATTTATTGTTCCTATTTATAGTTCCATAGTCTTTAACATCACCAGGAGAAATGAGCGGGTAGATAACGGCAAAACATTATGAAACAAAATCATTGACTGCTCACATGGAGATAGACTAACACCCATTATCACACTGCTGGACATCCTGGTTTAGAGAAAGGTACTTTTTACATCACTTAAAAACGAGCACAGAGACAAATCAGGCCCACATTCATTGATGATCCTACAGCCAGACAGGAGAAGGTGAGGAACAGAGGTGAGGGACAGCAGGTACTAACCAGGGGGTTGACATTCCCACTCTGCTCCACTCAATGAACTATTTGCCATCTTCATGTGCTGTTCACATGAATACTGGATTTGTGCACAAGAAGGGAGCTGAGGGTTTGTCTCAGCAGAGCCCTGCTGATAAGGTTTGTGCCTGAACAAAGGGCACCCTCCCACCCCAACCCCAGTCAGGGCCCTGGAGCTCAGCTCCTGGAGCGGCTCGGGCTCTGCCGGACCCTTCTGGGGGTGCTGGCCCTGGTTCCACAGCTGGCTCATTGCAGCAGCCCCTGGCAGAGCAGCAGAGCTGTGTCTGTGCTGTGGGACTGTCACTGGTGTCCCCATGTGCTGCAGGAAGCCAGAGCACAGCCCTGTCAGGCACTGGTCCTTCTTCAACACCAACATCCATAAATGTTCCTTTTGGTGGCCGTGCTTTCCAAACCAGCAATGAGAAAAAGCTATTTCACACACTCAGCTTTGCCCCCCTCAACTTATTTGATGGCTGAATTTTCAGTAAAGGGCTATTCAAACCCATCACTTTTAGTTACTAAAAGAAACATATACATAAATATACATAGAAATATCACTGTCAGCAAAAAAAAAATCTTCAGCATTATGAATTTTCAGAAATATGAAGATGTCTGTTCTCTCTATAAAATAAACTACAACTTGCTACCTTTTTTTAACTTTACCATGCAAAATGAAGTTAAACATGAACTTGAGTAAAATTATTAACAGTAATCTTTTCACCTAATATGAAAACAATCCTTCATAGTTTTGCTACTTTAAACCCCTATTTTTTAAGCCATAGAACAGAAATGAGATGCCTCAAAATTACAGCTGTCCTGCCTCTATTATGCTGTTTACAATGCTGAATAAATATTTTATTTTATTTTACATTATGATCCACATTCTGCCATAACAGCAGTGGGGAGTTTGTGCTCTGCCTCCTGCAGTTACAGGACTGACTAATGTGGTAGATCTGGATGAACAAATATATCTCCCTTAACACCTACAGCCTCTTGAAGTAGGGCACGCTAAGGAGCAGTGGGATTTTTGTAACAAAACACATTTTAAAAATAATTTTAAAGTCCTGAAAGTATGCAGCTGTATCTGAAATCTGATATAAAGGAAATAACCAGAAGAAATGAAATTATTGCTGTTCTACAGTTTGCAAGAACTACTGGACTGGAAACTACTTGGAGCATGAGACCTCTCTATTTTCTAAGGGGATGAGGGAGGAAACTTTACAGATATATTAAACAGAAGTACAAGAAGAGGATGAAAACAAGTGGTTAGCATCAGTTTAGCCAGTATTCTTTCTTTCCACTTAAGCAGCTGATACTTTCCTCTATTATGACCTTCCAATCCTTTTTGTTTTACTAAAAATGACTGCTGGAGCCTCAGTAAATCCAAGAGCTTGAAAAATCAACAACATTACAAGTCAGCCATTATCTGTGTATAAAGCACTTGCTTTAAATTGTCAAACCAAAAAGCAATGTGCAGTTTAAAAGCATAAATGTCAGTCTCCCAGAGGCTCAGTCATAATAATGCACTACAGAATTGCATTCACTAATGAGCAAATTATATGGGAAAAGGCACTGTATTTACAGTCACATCCATTTGTCTTTTATTTTTTAATTAAGGAGTATAATTGATATTGCAAAAGCTCAATACAGCTTTTTAAGTGTAAGCATCTTACCATCTAAGTAAAGCCAACAAGTACCCTGGACGCTTTCTATGCACCTGCAATGCAGATCAAAACAGACAATTCCACCCCAGGGCTGCCTCAGCTTCTGTGCTCACATTTACCTTCAGTGCCTCAGCTTTACTCAATTTAATAAGGTGGGCTCAGGTGCATTCTGCTGCCATCCAGGGCCCCTCCTTCCTCCCTGCTGTCCCACCCTATGTCCTGCGTAGGGAAACTGCGTCTGGAAGCATCTCCATGTCTGAAGACGCCCTGCACTTCTCTGCTGCCAGATCCACAGACGACAGGCGCTCTCCTCCAAAGGAAAAAACCTCCTCCTCTCAAACGAAGATTATTCCCTACCCACTCCAAAATATACACAATCCACCCGTCCAGCCCATTGCCCCGCGTTGCTCATGAAAACGACGCTGTTGTCACTTTGTAAAGTGAAAAGGAGCGACGCAAAAGGCGCCTGCGAAGGATGCGGGAGGATGCGGTGTAAAACCTGCGCCGGTGGGTGCGGGCGGCGCAGCGGGAGCCGATGGGCGGCCGCTCTCCTGAGCTCTTTGGGGCACATCCCAAACAGAAACACCGACACGTCCTTTCCCCCGAACGGGCACAAACGGAGAGACAAGGGGGTACAGCGAGACGCGGGGCAGTCCCTTCACCCCTGGGCTCCAGCGAGCAGAAGAGGGCCCTGGATGCTCCCAGGAGCGCGCAGGAAGCGCTTTGGTCCAGCGCCAGCGCACCGGCCCGGAGCCGCCCTGCGCGCACTCGCCGCGCTGCTCGCTGCCCCGCAACGGCCGCCCC
>WBNO01030080.1:629208-756651 GCA_013400575.1 Peucedramus taeniatus
CCCGCGCGGACACGGCGCACCTGGGGGAGAGGAGGAGGAGAATGAGAGAATGAGAAAATGAGAAAATGAGAATGAGAGAATGAGAATGAGAATGGCACCCGGTGTGTGGGAATGTGGGAACGGAGGGAATGTGCGTTCCCGGGACAGGCTGTCGTGGTTTTAGCCCAGCTGGGAATTAAGCACCACTCCCCCCTCTCTTCTTCCCCCACTCCCCCCAGGTGCCATGGGGAGGAGAATCAAAGGTAAAACTTGTAGGTTGAGGTAAGAACAGATCATTAATTGAAAATAAAGTGAAATAGAATAATAGTGATAGATAATAATGGTAATAAAAAGGGAAAGGAAAAACACTCAAAACAAATGATGCTCAATGCAATTGCTCATCTCCAGCTGGTCGATGTCAGACTGCCCCTCCCCAAACCCAGATCAGCCCCTCGGTGTGGCTCCCCCAGTTATGCCACTGGGCATTATCTTCTCTGCTGTGGAATATCCCTTTGGCCAGTTCAGGTCATCTGTGCCAGCTTTGCTCCCTCCCAGCTTCTTTTGCAAACCTCCTCACTGGCAAAGCATGATACACAAAAAAAAGAAAAAGTTCTTGACTTAGGATAAACAGAACTTAACAAATACCAAAAGAGTGTGTTAGCAACACCATTCTCATTGGAAATCCAGAACACAGCACTGTGAACAACTGAGCTCCCTGCCAGCTGAAGTGAGGACAGAGGTGCACCAGGTGTTGGGAGCTGTGTGTGCTGGTGTGAAGGATGAGGGGGGTAGAAACACATCTGTGAGCAGAAGTTGTGGTGTGTGCTCCAAAGGATCACAGCAGCACATGTGTGGATGTGTGGGAAACAGCCTTCCTGGAGTTTTGGGGGTGTTTGTGCTATTGGCACACGTGTGGGAGAGTTTCTCCCAAGCCCACTGAAACAAGCACAGCTGCAGCAGAACCCCAGGGCTGGAATTCCTGCAGCCTGTCCTGCTCTGCACATGCACCTTCACTCTGCACTGTCATTTCTGCATTAATATATGGATAAATGTGTAGGGTAGGCTCTGGGTGTGCAGCCCTACATGGCTGGATATTCTCTGCATTTTCTCTACAAATCAAAGTTGAAGATTTGGCACCTGGCACAGTCACTGGCCTGTGATTCCATCTCTGGCAGATGCACACAAGCATTTAAGGATGCAGTGTTTTTTCTATGTCTGTAATGGAAATCAAATCCTTCATTGTAAGTGGCTTCAAAATTCAGAGACAGAAGCTTGGCTTTTTGAAGCAACCAACAGAAAAGGCCAATAAAGTTTCTAGAAGTGAGAGAGAATTTTCTTAGGCAAAAGATGCACTATACACAGCACAGGGAAGTATTTCACACCTTCACCAAAATCAAATTCAGCATCAAGCTGCTGACTCTGGCTCTACCTACCTTCAAGGTGATTCTGTTGTGTGTGAGAACACAGGATGGATCTTTATGTACTTTGCACCTTGCAGCTCCTAAAGCCAGGGAAGAGGAAGCACAACATAGCCTAGAGGTAAATATTTTAAAGAAAATTCATTAGTCCTTAGCCAAAGCTAAAACCAAGGACAACCAGTTTTAAATGGGTGTTTAGAAGTGAAAAGCCTGGCACAGGAGGAGATTTAGTTCTGCCAGCAGCAGTGCAGGAAGGCCCTTCCATTTCATCCACCCAGCTTTTTATATAAAGCATGGGCTCTTAATTTAGGATCCCGTTAGGTGACAACCTAGTCTGGGAAAATGATTCAGTTAGAACCTGTGCCAAAAGAGAAATGCATTTGCCATCTGACTCATCCTGGCAGGAAAGACAGAAGGATGTTAAATTCAATATGGATCCCTAATAACTGAGCACAAATGAAGGAAAACCCCCATCTGTGTTGTTCCAGAGAAGGCTGTTTTATTAACAGGCCATAAGATGTGACATTTATGGAACAGAAATATGTACCTGTACTCCATGTAAAGAAAACCTGTTGGAAACCAAGGGATAAAAATACATTCATTCAGAAATAAAAATGAAATAGTCCCTGAGCATTTTTTCCATGAGCAAATTTTCTCTGAAATTTTCAGTTCTCAGAAGTTCCAGCCTGCAATTTGTCACCCCAATTTGGCATCCTTTAAAAGGCTGCTCTGCCCCTTGCCAGGTGAGCAGCACTGAGCTGCCCCAGTTTCTTCATGCTCAAAATGGAATGTGAGCATGGTAATGATGTGTTATTAATATCTGCAAAATTCTTTAACAATCCTGAAGAGGGGAGTGCAGTATAATAGAGTTACTATAACTGAGGAAGTTCTGACCCCCACTGCAACCCCTGAACTTTGGAGATAGCCAGAAATTCAAATCCCCAATCCATCAAAGTACAAACACCAGGCTCTAAGATATGAGCATTTTGCAGTAAAATCTTACAATGTTTGTGGTCCCCCAAAATCAGAGATCACAAAAGCTTTGACTGATGTGCAGTGGTCTGTGGAGCTTCTTGCTGGCTCTCTGCTTTCCAGGTGCTTCTCTCCTAATTCTTCTTTTGCTTGCTTTGTTTTTTAAAAAGCAGAGGTTCCAGGGGGAGCAGCAGAGCTGGAAACAGGAAGGTTTAATCACCTCTCCTGTGTTGCTGCACATGGATGTTGTTTCTCTTTGCTCTGCATCTCTAACATCAACAAGCACAGCTGGCCTGGTTTTGATTCCGGTAATGCAGATCTAAATCCAGGCACCCTCCAGCCTCTAAAGTCAAAAGAGTTACTATTAATTAGATCAGCGTGGCTGAGAGGAGAATCCAGGATTAGCTTCCCATTCACCCCGCTGCAAGGGGAGCAGCAGGCTGGAGTGGCTGTCCCTCTGTCTGTCCCTCTGTGACAGCAGGAGCTCACAGCCTGTGGGACGAGTTCCCTGCCCAGGGCAGCACCAGGAGAGGGAGGGCAAGGGGAGGGGATTGTGCAGAGCCTTTCCCAGAGCTTGGTGGGGAACAACAGCCAGGATGAAACTCAACCCAAATATTGAAATCCGGTGGGTGATGCGATTCCTCCCCATTTCAAAGGGGAAGATTTTAAAAATCAGAACCAAATATATGTAAGTGTGTGTGTAGAGAGAGAGACCTCCAACAGTGAATCTTATTTCATACCTCTGCTGCCAGACATCCTAGTGGAGGAGCATCAGTTAAAATCCTCTCTGCCTGACCCTGCTCAGTGGCACCATCCAAGCCAGCATTCCTCCCACAGGGCTCTTCCTGAGCGCTGTCTTTGGTCCCTTTGCTCACTTCACCAACAGCCTCTAAGATAATTAGCAGTCATCAGATGAGAATTAATTTTTAACAAACTTCTCCCTGCGTGGGAGAGGGAGTGGAAAGCTCAGTGAATGGCAGGAAAAGCCTGTGCAGGGAGTGACGACAGGTCCTTTTATCATCCTCCGAAAAACAGCCACATTACCAAGGATTTATTTACAGAAGCTGGGAGGAATAAGGGAGATGCTGTCAGCTCCTTAAGGCAGAGACTGCTTTTAGTTATTGTTTCTCCTTTGTTTGCACAACACTTGGGCCAGGGGGCTCCTGGTACCAGAGGAAACCTCCTGCTGCAGAACAAGGGACATCTGATGGCAAGTGCTGAACCTGATGCCCAGGCATCTACTGGGGAAGAGGAGAAAGCAGGTCAGGATCCAGGAGATGCCTAATCCAGCCTGACGTTTGGGGCTGGAGGAGCAGAAGGTGGAGCTGCTGTGAGCTGTGCATGGAGGGAGGCACAGCACACACATCCTTCCTGCAACTCGGCTGCAGCCTCTCTTCCCAGCAGGGAAATGGTGCTGGGCAGAGCGTGGCCAGCTGTGCCCCAGCTGTGCCCCAGTGGCCTGCATTGCCTCGGGGTCACGCCTTTACAGCCGGGTGCTCAGCAGCACCAGCAGTTGTTTTTAGTGGGAGACAGCATCATCTGCAAATAGCTTTGCTCTGGCTCCCTCAGCAGCAGGCAGCCAGAAGGGTTTTGCATCCCTTGGATCATATATTGCCCAGAAAGCTAATTTAGTGCAAGCTGCCCTTATCTCATCCATTAAATGTGCAAGTGAATTGACCTGCTCCCTGATCATAAAACATTGCTACAATTGCTGGCTGGGAGAAGGCGTCAGCCCCCTTACTCAGCTCCCTTATCTCCACTTTACCAACCAGACTCTTAGTAAATCCATTATTTTTCAGCATTAATTCATGAGATGGCCATTAGCCAGAATTCTGTGACTGTACAAACAAGGGCAAAAGCAGTTCCCACCTTTCAATCATATCATGGGCCTTTCTCAGAAACCTGGCGAGCAAGAGTTCTCATTCCAATCAGAAAGGGTGTAATTAAGGCCCAGAACACCTTTCAAAAAGCTCTTCAACTAGACACCTAAACGCAGACAATTAGTCCACAAAGGAAAAAGGACAAATTGCAAATAGCCTAGAAATAAGAGAACAACAAACATTTTTTTTCCCTCGGACGAAAAAACCTCTGTGAAATCCATATTTTAAGACTTTCACAATCCCCCCCAAAAATGAAGAATTACAGCCTGCACTCTGCAAGCAATCTCTGACAGGTTTAGATGTGCGTGCTCAGGCTCTGCCTACTGTATTCTATCAAGGATCATCAGGAAAAACCCACTGACCCCTGTGTTCCCAGGGAACAGAACACTCATCCCGGTGGTGCCCGTGGGTGTTGCCAGCCCCCCTGGATGTGCTGCAGCCATTACCGTGCATTAGCGCTCCTCACACACATTTACACACAAGCCGTGATTGCTGCCTTCCAGGGCAGCGGTAAAGCCGCGCTGCAGAAGCCGTCCTCCCCTCTGAGATGTACCCTTGGGCTAAAGAATCATTAAATTATCAGCATCAAGAAACCTACTGCAATGTGACTTGACAGCTGGACAGTGCAGTTGTACAGTACTAGGCTGAGGCTGTTTACTCTGGGTTTTTTAAACATGGCCTACACTGATTTTTTCCTCCCCTCTGAATAATTTCCCATCATTGCTGAGTCTGATCAGCTTCCATCACCTCCTCAAAATAGGCTGTGCCCATGGGAAGAGAGCTTTCAATCTGGTTGGACAAAGACTGGGAGAAATCACAGAAGTATTAAGGTTGGAAAATACCTAAATATAGGATTCCTTTTGCTGAGATTCAAGGCATGGAAATATTAAATAACCTGCCAGAGCACACTGGGAAGCTGAGCTACATTGCCTGAGGGCCTGCCTCACATTTTAAGAGAGATGATCTCTATTCCTGTGGAACAGAATATGCTCGCTGTTAGCTCGGGAAGTACAGATGCCTGTAACCTGTCTTTTAAAAAGGGTTTTTAATGACCAGGAAACAGCACAAAGATCTGAGCTGGCCTTACAAACCCAAAGCACGGACTGCCTGTGAGCACAGCATTCCACCTCCCACAGCTCAGCTGCTTCGTGGTCTCTAGGTGAGGGAAAAGAAGGGAGTTTATTTTGTCTTCCCTAGTGGTGGCTGGTAATGACCTGCGAATTGGTGACATGTGTGGCTTTTTTTTTTTTTTTAGGCTGTAAAACAATTGGGCTTGGTTTAGGCCTGGTCCCCAGTTCGAGTTTTGCTCCTTGTGTCTAGGAGGGTTTTTTCTTGCTGCCGGGGAGCTCTGGGTATCTGGGAGTTGTAAAGATGTCTGTGGTTTTATTGCTAGATTTTTACAAACCTCAGGTTTGTATTTTTATTATGATTGCTGCTGTGAGGACATTTAAAAAAAAGATCGTGTTTCTCTTTGTGATTACATTTCACTCTGTTGATCTTTCTCTTGACATTTCAGGGAGTTGGGGGATACTGGCAAAACATGCAGGGTAAGCAAAGGGGATCTCCAACACCCCAAATCCTACTTTTGCCAAACTGGGGAGGCACAGGATGTTTTCATTTATTAAATTAACATAGACTTGGGCTGGTGAGAAGCAGAGCCTGGACAGAGCAGGGCTTGCTGTGATGCTAACAGCCCAAGACAGTGCCATTTCCCTTCTCCTGTTAGAGCTGCTAAATCTTTTCCCAGCCCTTCCTTTTTTGCTCAGCCAAACCTTATCTAAATATTCTGTTCTTGGGGCAGCAGACAAATTGCACAGCTGTTTAACTGTCACTGTTTCAGGGCTGTTTCCAGACTGCAGGGCTGTGTTTCAGATTGATTAAGCAAATGATACACAAAGAGGAAATCTCTCCCTTCCATCTCTTAGCTGAGACTAATGGTGAAGTTGAGAGGCAGAGATGTGCTGGAATTTGGCTGCTGTAGAGCTGTATCAATTCTCTGTTCTCACTAGTCAGGGGAATTCTAAAATCTTTTCATCTTGCCTTAAAGATACAGAATTGGTTTCCATCAGCTTGCTGAAAAAACCCAAAAAAGGCACGTAGAAACCTGCAGACTTGAAACCCGTGGTCAGTCTCAGCTCGTATCTTTTTATTATGTTCCCTTTCAAAGGACTGCGAAGAACTTGGCAGCTATTAAGGAGGTGGTGATAGAGCTGTAAATTACGTGGCAGTGCCCTGGAAAGAGCCGGTTTCAGTATTTGGAAAGAAGAAAGCTAAATTCAATTTACTGTATGAGCTGTTGCAAACACTCAGACTTTCTGATTGATAGGATGAAGACGGGAGCAACTTAGGACAGAAAAATTTTTGATGTTGGGAGTTATCCTGGATTATTTATTATCAGAGATGGTTCATTCCAGGCACTGATAATGACAGTGCTGTAGTCACCAAGTCTCAGCCTTAAATAAACTATTTATGGGTGCCATTAAAATGCTGTTGCTCACATCCCCAAAAGATTTGGCCGGGATGGACTCTGAGATAACACTGGGATGAGTGGCTGCTTGACAAATTGTCTGGAGCCTTTGCAGGGTTCAGGGTGCTGCTTTTCCTTCTGCTCTGTGACCTTTAGCAAGGCAGTTCCCTTCTCTCTGCCCACCTCCTGCCTGGCTGGGACTGCCTCGGGCTGCACAAATCTGCAGCGCCTGGAACAGCAGGACAGGGATGTTGGTAGAGGCTTCTCGGCAGCAGAGGGATGCCAGCAGCAGATAATCACCAACTGGAGTCATCGGGTTTGCAGAAACACAAAGCTGCTCCATCAGAGCCAGTCTGTGCCCTGAACAGACTCTCTGGGCTGCCTGTGAGCCCCTGCTGACAGCAGAGCTGTCCCTGGGGCAGGTTCCTCCCTGGGGCACGAACAGTGCCGGGCTCCGGGGAATGTTTGTGAATAAAACCACAGAAGATATAAAGCTTTGTTTTTTTTGTTTTGTGTTTTTTCCATGCAGGGTATGGTGGTTTGGCATCTGTCGGGCAAACAGATTAAGAACAGATGGGGAAAATGTGAAACCCCGTTGATCTCCAAGGGATTATTTCAGAAACACGGGGAACAAACGTATGCTGGATTCTGGCCCCTGCTCTTACATCCTTTCTGCAGGCACTGCCCCAAAAGTGTTTCGTGCTGGTGAACTGTGCCTCGGGCACCTCCAGCCTGCCCCTCTAATGCTGCTGTCCCCTCCCAGCCCCTGCCTCAGGCCTTACCTGGGCTGTACCAGGGAGCCACCTGGGGTTCCTTCCCCTGCAAAGTGAGGAGAAGGGCTGCACCCTGCCCTGAGCCTGCAGGCACAGAGACCGTGACCCCTTCTTTTGTCCACGCTGGAGGTTCCCAGCTCTGACGGTTGGTTTATTGTCCCTCTTTAAAGCCAGCTCAGGTCACCAACACTCCCCGAGCGCGTCCCCGAGCGCGCCCCCGAGCGCTCCAGGGCCGGGCCGCGCGCAGTTCCGCCCAGCAGAGGGCCCCCGCCGCCCGCGCACAGCGCTGCCCCGCGCTGGCTGCGGGGAAAGGTGAGAATGGATCGGGAATTATTCGGGAATGGGTCGGGAATAGATCGGGAATAGTTCAGGAATGGGTCCGGAATGGTTCGGGAATAGATCAGGAATTGTTCGGGAATGGGTCGGGAGTTATTCGGGAATAGTTCAGGAATGGGTCGGGAGTTTGGGAATGGGTCGGGAGTTATTCGGGAATGGGTCGGGAATTATTTGGGAATGGGTCGGGAGTTATTTGGGAATAGTTCGGGAATTATTTGGGAATGGGTCCAGAGTGGTTCGGGAATAGATCGGGAATTATTCGGGAATGGGTCGGGAGTTATTTGGGAATAGATCGGGAATTATTCAGGAATGGGTCTGGAATGGATCGGGAATTATTCGGGAATGGGTCCGGAATGGTTCGGGAATGGGTCGGGAGTTATTCGGGAATGGGTCGGGAGTTATTTGGGAATAGTTTGGGAATGGGTCGGGAGTTATTTGGGAATTATTTGGGAATGGGTCAGGAGTTATTTGGGAATAGTTTGGGAATGGGTCGGGAGTTATTTGGGAATAGTTTGGGAATTGGTCGGGGTCGGCTGCGCACGGGCACCGGGACAGCGCGGGATGGAGCCGGAGGAAGAGTAAAAGTTAAACCTCAGGGAAGAGCTGAGAAAGTGTGCAGTGACCTTTGGAAATGCTACACCCAGTGCGTTATGTAAACTCATCCAGGTCACATCTGATCATTGAGCACTCATCTGTAATTCCCCCCTTCTTTAGGGGCCTGGGACCCACACACAGAAAATGGAGAATAGTTTAAAGCTATGTACACCACGTCTGTGCTCAAGAAATAAATCAGTACCTGATTTTTCAGTTCCTGAATCCTGAAGAGTTCCTCATCTCCTGTGGGAGATGCCCATGGTGCCTGGATGAGCCTGGGGTTTGGTCAGCTGGTTACCCCTTCCCTTCTGACATTCCTCTGGATTGGAGAGAAATATGGATTTTACTCCTGGCCCACAAAGGAAATCTTGGTCGTCAACGAGGCATCGAGCAAAATACCTGCAGCTGGAAAGGGAACACAGAGGAATGTGCAGAGAAACGTACCTAAGTCTTGGAGAAAGTTCTGCTGCCTTTCACCACAAATGGGCCTCAACACAGCTCTCCTGAGGAATACCTGGATAACATGGAACCTTCCAGGCATGGCAGCAGCACTTTGTGGGCTGTGTGGTGCTGGAGCTGAGCCTGGACATGGCCTGTGGACTCTGCACCTCACCGGGGGCTCCCATGCCCACCTTGGCTCTTGCCAATATTGCAGGAATAACCACAGCTCCAAGGCATGGGGCTCCTTCACCTCCCACTGATCCCTGGCTGTAACTGGGATCAGCTGTGGGAGAGCACCCAGGAGATCCCACTCGGCTCAATAATTAAAACTCTCTCCATCCCAGAATCAGCACAAGCCAAATCCCTGTGCAACAGCTTCAGGGATACATTTTCAGGAGTAGAACCAGCGTGTGTGGCAGCTGGAGTGCCTGGCTAACCAGGGGGAAGGTGAGGTACAGCCAACATCCAGGTGGACCTCGGGTCCATAACAGAGGCCAGACCCCTCACTGGCTGTTAAAGTCCTACATTAGGCTTTAAAGATTTGTTAGCTGTAATTAAGCAGCTTTCTGGTCCCATCAGCTAGATGTAACAATCCCTCCTAGCCCATTAACAAAAGGAGCTGGCAAGCCTGGATTTGATGACTGACTGAACAATATGAAGAGGTGGTGATTTGCTGGCGATGTGTTAAAACAGGCAGCAAATCAGCTGGCAACCTGCACTGGACTGAAACAAAATCAAAGCAAGAGGCAGATGACTTTGAATGGGCTCCAAAGGTCACAGAGAAACAAGGAAAAACGGATAAAGTTCACAGGAAAACAGAGTGAGCAGAAGGAGCACTGCATCTTCTTGGCACTGGGAGCGGTTGGCATCAGACTTGGAACGAATGTATCTCTGAGTTAAAAAATACATTTATCTGGAGGGAAGCTGGAGGCATAAAACCCAAAATGAACTGGTGCATGTGAGCTTGGCTGCTCCAGCACTGGGAGAGCGTGCAGGGACCATGGTGCTGGCAAAGGCAGAGTTGCTGTGGAGCTCCAGTGCCACAGGGATGGTGACACTGGGGGCAGAATCCAGCTGTCCCCCACGGGGGGTGCAAGGGGTCACAGCTGCAGGACTGTAACTGCACCCTGTGGGTGCTTCCCACTGTCCCATCAGACACAGGTCAGGAGAACAATGCAGAAACATCAGCTCCAGCATCAGAGCTCAGAGTCCATTGGTCCTTACATGGGGCAAGACAGAACCACGCATGAGAAAAAAGCAAAAAAGCAAAAAAGCAAAGCCTTTGCACTGAGGATGCACCAAAGTGGGAAAAGCACTGCCAGGCCAGTGCAAGGAGCTCAGAACACCCTGGAGGTGGGATGCCTAGAGCAGAGGAGGATGGGTGTTAGTTGGTACTTTCCTAATTACAGGATCTGCTTAGCTATTTTAAGCCCTGTTCCATGCAATATTGAAACACACAAGTTTTCATCTTTTGGCAGTTTGGTTGGTACAGCATCTAATTATCCCTGCAGCTTGGGGATGGTAGAAAATGCTTTTCAGACAGCCAACAGAGATAAAATAGGTAGAAAATGTGCAAGCATTCCCTTCTCTCTTGGACTTTGGCAAGGGCAGAATCCAGCTCCCACACTACCTCCTGCACATTTGTCTTAGTGTTTGCATTAGGAAGCATCTGTAGGAGGCTTGGAGCAACCAAGCCCAGGGAAATGGGAAACAAAAGGGAATGGTTTATAGCAGTTCCTCCCAGTGCTGTGACATGAAGAGCTCAACTCAGTGTGTGAGTTGCAAACTACCATTAGTCCCTGAGGGGTTGGAGGTCCTGAGGGCATCACCTTCCTGCAACCAGCACACTTCAACCTGGGCATCAGAAATTCCCCAGTCCACATGTCAAACCTGGAGCTTCTGACTGCCCCCAGCTAATGGCACTGGGATTTTGGGATCCATGGGGGAGAGCTTCATGAAGATCCCAGCCTGAAGCCTCTTAGAAAGGAATGTCTAGGATTTGTAATGCAAAAAAATCCTATATCCTGCAAGCCCCTGCATGTCCCTGCCATGGGGTTGGGGGTGTTCATGGGAGGGAGGGATTGTATCAGTGCTGTCTGGTTTGGGTGGAGGAGTGGGTGGTGGATGATGCCATTTCCAATTCCTAGCAGGAATCT
Organism: Peucedramus taeniatus; assembly: GCA_013400575.1. NCBI lineage: Eukaryota > Metazoa > Chordata > Aves > Passeriformes > Fringillidae > Peucedramus > Peucedramus taeniatus. The sequence continues at coordinate 640,225 of WBNO01030080.1, forward strand.
GGATGTGTCTGTGCTGGGAAATTGCAAAATAGAACATTGTGCTAATTAATGCCAAACAGGAGGGGTTTGAATATACATCATCAGAATAACCTTTAGTAACCACTAGATGCCTTCCATCCACAAGTGTCTCATAAGGAGTATTTATATTTATGACATGGCAATGGAAATACATCTCAAGAGTGACCTGCCCAGTGCAACCATAATGCCCAGTCAGGACTGAATTGTCCAACGTGCACAGAATGAAACACCCTCCATTCATTCACGCTCTGGGAGTGCTGGTTTCACCACTGGCAGCCCTCTGCACTAACTAAAATACCTCTGAGCCAGTCCAACAAGTTTTTTTCCAGGTTTGCTTCTCCACGATGTAACCACAGATCGTGCTCTATGGAAAGCTTTGAAAAGTCTAGAGTTACTGTAGGTTGCAGTGGTTGGATTTGATCCTAAAACAATGAAACCAAATGTGAGAAAGACACAGATGGCTGTGGCCTCTGTGCCATTTGGAGTGGGGTTTGGGTTCCTGCCAGGCAGCCCCATGCCACAGTTCTGCAAATAAAGGGGTGCACTCACCTCTGACAGGCTGAGGCACCAGGGGTAAAATAGCAGAGGGATTTCAGAGAGGGCAAAAAGGTCACCACACCTGAAGGACAGAGCATTTAAGGATGCAGGGTCATCAAATCCTGACTTCACTTAGGGAAAAGGAGGCTTTGGTGTGCCTCCTGAGGCACCTGGATACCGTGGGCTCTTGGGCATGGACAGGTCTGACAGCCCTTCCCTGGGGGAGCTCATTGCTTGTCCTGTGTTTCACCAGCTCCTTGGGATGGGGACACTCACGTGGAGCTCAGCCCAACAACTCACAACAAAGAGAGGCAGAGAAGGGAAGAGCCTGATGAAAGGAGGAATGAGAAGAAGCCATGGGAAAATAATTCAAATTGCCTTGACCGAGGGTGCACTGCCAAGGTCTAGACCTTGAATTCAGTGTGGTGTAAGGGGATGTAAACAAAACTGCATCCTCTGACTCCAGGGCTGGATTTAGTCCTGTCATGAATTCCAAGAAGGCACAAAGGGGTAAGACTGGGCTTCAGCCTCCCATTAAAAATGTTCTTCTCCAGCGAGACACTGGTAATAGAGCAGATATCTCTGATAATTAAACTACTAATCAACCCCTTTTAAAAACTGCCTGATGGTTCCCATCTCAATCTCCTGTGAGGATGGGGAGGCTTAGAAATTTAATACAATTCTGTGGTTGAGTTAAACATCAGGCAGGTTTCAGACTGTGCTTTACTAGAACCAGATGAATTTCTAAGCTCAAAATCCAGCATACAGAATGCTGATTAAGTTTGATCTGGTGACCATCTGTCCTTGTGTTTGTAGTATGAGTAGCTAAATGAAATTCTGGAAAAAAAAGGGTTATCTTAAATACACACAGGATAAAGCAAATTGAAGAAAGCCCCTTTCACTGTTGCTATGTGAATCTTCTCAGCAAGAGGGGAAGATTAGGTTAGTCTCTGAAGTTACATATGCTCAAGTTCACTTTTTTGGACTCTCAGAAGCTGAGACATCAAGCTGTAACTTTTGCTTGAATTGCATCTTCTGAATTTTCATTTAACTGCAGACTAAACCCAAGCAGAGCTGAGTTCTGTAGTGAGAAATGTTTCATGGTCACAGAAAGTCAGTATCTTGGAAGGTGTAAATTGGTGCAGCTCAATGCAATTTCCCTCCCTTTCCAACTTGACTTGGGCCAGCAATCACCCCAAATTGCTCCCCCACTCCTTCATCCTTTAATCTATCCATATCTATTGATTTACCCATCTTTTTACTTAGATAGAGCAAGTGAAGACAATTAAATTATGAGTAATAGCTCAATAACCAACCAAAGTTCAGCTAAGAGCAGAGGTGATGGCTGCCAGGCTTTTTTTTTTTCCCAATCATAATGGAAATTTGCTGGAGAAAAGAACAGTATGATAAATGATGGCATAACATAATGCCCTCCTTTGAAGAGAGCCAGCTAAGAGGCTGGGCCCATCTGCAGACTGAATAGGGAAGAAGAGAAAGTATTGGGAAATGTAGAAAAATAGCTCTGTGGGGATCACAAATAGCAAAGCAGACAGTGCTTGTCAGGCTTGCTAACGGAAATGGTTTCTAACATGCAAAGGCACCAGCTTGGTCCCCAAGCTCCATCTCAAGCCACTGGCTCCTTCGTGTGAAGCACCACAGGGAGTGCAAAGCAAAAACAAATCCAGTCTGTGTCCTCTGCCAGCTTTCCCCAGCTGCCCAAGGGACTTTGCTCTTTGAAACGGAGGGTATCTGTTCTTTAGAAGGAGTTGTTCACATGTCAGCACGTCAGCCTGTGAGCAACAGGGAGATGCTGAGGATGGCTGCAGGGCCTGGGCTGGGTGCAGGACAGCTCTGCTAGAGCAGGCAGCTCAGCAGAAACCACAGCAAACCCGGCTGGCTGAGGCCTGGGGAGTGCCTTGGCTGGGGGAAGCTTTCTGCTACCAGGGGAGCTGCCTGTTCCAGGTTTTCCCACCGCTCCCCCCGAGCCTGGCTGCTTGATCTCCTGGAAGATGGGAAAAGGCTGCAGCTGGGATGCTTTTCTGGGGGAAGAGGGAGCCATGAGAAGCCCCTTGTGGGGGGGCATGAAAGGAGTTTGGCATGAAAAGCCAAGCAGATGTATTTGAAAGTCCATATCTGTTGTCTGGTTGGCCCTGGTGACTCCCTGCATCCCCAGGCACACGCTCCTGCCTGGGTTAAAATTCACTTTAGGTGAATTCCCCATGGCTGGGAGGGAGGTTACAGACAGTACCTGTGCAAATGCATCTGGCTTTGAGAAACCCTGCCATTAGTGTTCAAAGGCTGCAGCTGACACAAGAAAAGTCAAACATTAGGATCCTTTCTACCTCAGACAACCCTAGGAAAAGAACACATTGTTTGGACGTCACTGGGCTACATCTATGCTTTTTACCGTGGGCTTTTTCTTTGCATTTTCATTTTCTTTGTGAAGTTTAAAGAGATGCTTGTTTTTCTTGCTAATTCTTTCCTCCCGGGTGCTGATAGGGATCTCTGTAACATGAGGCCAGCTGGAAGAAATTCAAACTGCTTTCTAAATGTTGTTATGATAGAGTGTGGGGGACATGTCTTTGAAGCTGCTGGGCTCTGGAGAAGTTAGGGGCAATTAAACTCTCTTTCTGGAACAAATTTGGAGCCCCTACCTGTGAAAACACGAGCCACTTGCTGGTGTCACCCCATACCAACCTCTAGGCAAAAGAAAACTTAAGTAGATGCTACTCAATTGATGCTTCTGCATCCTGGGAGGACGAGAGCCTTGGGCACAGCCACGTCCTGGTGTAAGGGAGGCTGCTCAAGCTAAACAGTCCAGTTAAGTGGAGGTGTGAAGGTGCACTGATTTGTGCTTCACATCTCAAATTAAGCCTTCTTTTAAACCAGGAGAAGGAGTAAGGGAATCCTCTCTCTGTCTTCCTGCTTCAAAAAAAGGTAAATATTTTCAAGTCACTCACTTGAAAGCAGAATCTGTTGCTGGCAAACGTGTGAGGCAAGTCAAGGCCTTCCAACTCTCTCCTTCCCAGCTCTTTCTGGGATGAAAATGCCCATGGAACAGGGCTCTGTCAGCCCCAGGGATACCCTTCCCCATGGCACACGTTGGTTACCAGCACCTTGGCAGAGATAAAGGAGGCAGAAAAAGAGAGAAGCCCTCTAGGGAGGAGATATTCAGCCTATTCAGCCTAATGTTATATTACTGATTCAGTCCTAGTGTAGGGAAAAAAAAAAAGGAAATAAAGTCTTTCCTCAGAGCCAGACTTCCAGAAAAGCCCAGTGGTTTATGGAGTGCTGGCCCTGTTTGAAAATCTGGCTTCAGTCATGGCTACTGAGCCCTTACAAGTTTCTTATTCTTCAGAGGAGACACTTGATGGGACTGGGGCATGGTGGGAGGCTGACAAGCCCTCATGAAAGACATTTGTGATGTGTGGGGCCTTGGAAGCAACATGAAGAGACAGCCAAGAGCCCTGAGGAGCTGGAGAGGAAGAAGCTGCACATGGTCTGAGAATCCAGGTCTGCTGGACTTTGCCTCCCTCCCTCCTTCCCTTTGTAGCTGTTTCCTGCACAGGCACTTTCTGTAGGCATTTCCTGGGAAGGCTGCACAGCCAAAGTTGCATTTAATTTTTTTTTTTCAAACCTTGCTTTTCAGAGTTAGAGTGTGTGTGGAGCAAAGAAGTACAATATGAATGCAACTTTATCTGCAAGGACAAAGCATAAGGAGGTTACAGCCAACTCTAACAGACTCTACATCAAATCACACAATCTCTCCAAACACACAGTGGCAAAAGCAGCACGCTGCCTGCCTGGAGGCAGCCCACTCCAGCTTTGGAGGGCTCTGCTCCATCATTCCCTCCTTTCCCCAGGGTGCAAAGCAAAGCCCCCAGCAAAGCCCTCTGGCCACTCCTGGCCCTGGGTGCTGCTGCTGTCATCACCCTGTGCTTCCACATCCCTCCTCTCTCCATCCACCTGCTTGCTGTTGCCCTTTCCATGATGCTAGAAGTGTTTTGGAGCAGGAATGGTGTTTATGTGATTGTGTAGCAGTTTTTGTAAAGGGGCCCAGTTTCCTGGCTTAGAGCTCTGAGTGCTCCAGTATCCACATCTCACTGGACATTACAATTCCCTGCTTTGGAGGAGATAGTGTGGGGCCATTTTCCCTCTTTTTTGGCTACAGGGAGGCTTGGAAACAACCTCCAGTAGGGAGATATTCACCCTTCTATGCCTGCAGTGCCTGTGGCAAAGCCCTGGGAAGGGCTCCCTTGCTGGGAGGGTTTTAGGATGAACATCCACAGCTCTGAGGAATGAGAAATCCTCGCTTCTGCCCCACAGGAAGGGGAAGCATGAACACCCTCACCAGGGACATCTAATTGCTATAAATAATGGCAGCTGCAAATGGAGAAATCAGACAAACAGCTTTGGCTCTGCCTGGCTCCACAGATGAACAAAACTAGGGTGATATTTGACAATTCTAGTGCCAAGGTAGGGCAGGCAGGTTTGGAAAAGAAAAAGGTCCCTCTTGACATCTCCTGTATGCATAATGCTTTGTGAGGGTCAGGCACAAGATCTGAAGTCCAGGACAACCCCACAGAAGAACTGATGCCAGCCTGGCCCAAAGGATGCAGTTGAGATCTGCCAGCTAATTATTTCATTAGTAATTTTAAATAACTGACTCAGCCAAGGATGAGCACACCCAGCTGTGACACCTGTAATTGAAACGACACAGAGAACAGGATGAATATCCCCAGATAAGATCCAGGGAGGGCACTCCTGCTGCTCTGCCTGATTGAGCCTCTCAAGACAAGTAAAAAACCAGAGCAGCAGCCCAGGCTGGAACACCCATGAGCAATTAAGCAGAGGGAGCATCCTGGCAAGAACACTGGCAGGTGAACGTGTCCTAAGAACACCCAGGAACCACTGAGGACAGAATCACCCTGTCCTGAGTTGTGCTTCACATCCATCTCCCCCAAAATCACACCATGCTGAGTGGTCCTCAGCCCCACATGGGCTTAATCCAACCTTTCCTCCCCGTGCCAGAGCAAATGAGTACCCAGTGACTCTCATTCCCCTTAACTCCATCAAAACCCAAGAATATGGAGAACCAGGAATATGGAGCAGCCTCCAGAATTGCCACCCTCAAAACCCAAAGTACAGAGTGTGTTCCAGAATAAAAGCAGTTTGAGCGGTGTCAGCTCTGCCTGTGTTTGTTTCTATGGAAAATTGTTACTTTAATGTGAGTCATGGGAGTAATTAAGGGATAAATAGCAGCACTGCAATTCGTCAACACGCTGGTGCCATTGCAAAAGCAAAGGGAAGTGTAAGCATTCCTACAGACACAAATCCAGCCAGGGTGCTGCCAGAATAACTGCTCCCATCTTTGGGGCTTTGGCAGTCTCCTCTGGTCTTAGGCTGGTGTCTATCAGGAATAGCTGATGTGATTTACCAGAGAATCTGGGAGGTTGGTTCCATTTAAGTCAGGACACACAACAAAGGGACCAGGGCAGGGACACAACCTCATAAAATGGGGCAGGCTCAGATGGCTGCTGTTTGTTAAACTTGACAGCAAAAGAAAAACATACTGCACCTTTGCTGATTTTTCTTTCTTTTGTTCTTCTTTTTCCTTTAGGATATGCTGAACAAAAGGAAGAGCTTGCAGATGTTCCCTGTAAAAGCACTGACTGAATGGCAACTGTGACAGTGCTGTCCTAGCCCTCCCTGTGGGATCACCAGGGCTGCAAATCAGGCCAGCATGGGTGGAATTTGGGGGATCTGAGGAAAGACTTGAAGAGCAGTGAGAGCCAGGAGTGCTCTGCATTTGCACCTGTCCATGTGGAAAGACATTTTCTCAGCTGAAATCCATGCTGTGGCCCCTTCCTCTCTATTCCTTTCTCCTTAGTATTTGCAGATGATTTCAAGCAACTCAGTTTTCCATTCTCTAACGAGCAATTGAAATGCTAAAGGGCAGTGCCTCTGTGGAAGGCAAGGGAAGCCAAGGGAGCTGTGACAGTTTATGCCAGCTGAAGCTTTGCCTTTAAGTAAATGTTTTAAACTTTCCACCAAGGAGCCTAAAATAAGCCATAGCATGAAACATTAAGAGCAAAGAATGAACTCTGGAGACCAGAGGGATTTGGGAAATGAAATGAGATCCATCTTGCTGGCACATTTTCCCTCCTTGTCTATTTTTGGAATTTAAAAAATTCCCCCAGATTTGTCTTTTACAAACCAGCCTTTTGTTCAGTGAGCAGCATCCTGACTCACAGAGAGCAGGTGAGCTCTGGCAAGGCAGGATACAAAATACAGAGCTGGAAACTATTAATATCTTTTACTGCTGGAGAGCCAAGGAGCTTGGCACAGGTGCTGTTTGTTTTCTTTATCAGGCTTTTCAGCTGTGACACGTGCAAACAAACAGGAGAGGAAGAAGATTTCTAGTTGGGGAGCAGAGCAAGTCGTGATGAGCCCAACTCTTCTCCAGGGCACTGTGATCCCTGCCAGGACCCAGGAGGTTTTCCTGGGGGATTTTGGATAGGTTTGACCATGCAAGGTGTGTTCAGCTGAGTGGGAGGCAGCCTGGCTCTGCTCAGCAGACAGGCTCAGGAAAGCTGGGCTCTAACTCCTGCCTGTGGGATTAACTTTTGAGGGACCCCAGCCTGTCACTTAAAGCCCAGTTCTGCTGCTGGCTTGCAACCACACTTTCCACTGACTTTAAGTGGAGAGGGGGATCTTTGTTGCTTGTGAAAACTGAGCTTCCAAACACTTCAGTCTCCCCATGTTTAAAACAAGAAGGAGAATATTTTGAGATCAGTGGATAAGAACACCTGGGAGTGCTAATACCTATGTGCCCTGCCAAGATACTGGGAGATTAAGCAAATATTTTGAGGGCTGTAAGATCTTATGAGGCGGGTATGGGGCTGTTTAGTATATCAAGGATGTATTTTTCTCCCTCCTTCCATTTTTTTTCCACAAATGGAAGAACTCAGGCAGAGAGGGGGTTCCAAGACTCATGAAGGGAGTCTAAATTGGAAACAAAGAGCACATCTAATGGCACCCTAAGACTTGGCCTGAATATCACCAGAGAAGACATAGCTGAAAAAATAAATAATTTTTGGGGATGCTGGCTGCACAGGGTATTATTCCAAACAGGATGTTATGAAGCTGATAAGGGTTTAGAAAAGATTTTCCCTGTAGTGGGAGACTCCATCCCCTCAGTTTGGGGCAGTATACATTCAGGAAGACAACAGACTGGAGTGTGTGCAAAGAGAATAAAATGAATGATAAAGAGGTTTTGAAAACATGACCTGCAAAAAAAGGTGGAAGGAAGGGAATTTGTTTAGTCTAGAAGAGAGAAGAATGAGTGGAACATGATAATGATCTTCCAATATTTGCAAAAGGGATGGGAACTGTTCTCCAAAACTTTGGGAAGGGCAAGAAGAAATCAGCCTAATTTATTGCCAGGAAGTTTTAGACAGTACTGTAGGTAAAGCCAACTAAAGAGAAAGCTCTAGGATGGGCTGCCTAGGGAAATGGGAAATGTCCATCATGGGAAGCTTTTAAGAAGAGACTGTAGCAATTCAGATATAAACTCAGGTACTTTACAAAACAAATCATGGTGTTTGCAGAGACAAGAATACCCCAGCGTGGGCAGACAGTTTCTTACACAAAAGTGTTTGAAAGTCACCCAGGTGTAACAGCATTGCATAGCAGTTGATTCATTCCAAATTAAATAAGTATAACTGGTGTGGGAGTAACAAACAGCATTTTTGTTTCCAAAATTGCTTTTAGACCTCATCTCTGAAGAATAAGTAGTTTCTTAAAAAGCATTAATGACAAAGGAAATTACAGAGAAAGGTGACTGTGGTCCTGACCTCAACAGGAGAATGCTACAGCAGCTGGCAGATCACAGTATAAATAATCTAATATAGACTCTGACTCAGGTAATGCAGCCTTAAGAGGATGCACCTTTATCTTTGTCTACTCTTCCTCTCACCTTCTGTGCCTGAAGAGTAAAAATAGCAACTTTATATATAATTTTACACTCCTAATCACTGGCCCAAGTTGCTGCTCTTGCAGCCCTGTCTCCCTGCAGCATGGAAATCAATCCTGCTGCACTGCATGATGGAGAAAGTTCAAGACCCACTCTCCTGCAAGGCACAGCTTCCTCCCAGGCAGGATATGGAAATGCTGGAAGGGCAGGAATGCAGCATGTCCAGGGCTCATGGCCACAGGGATGGTGCTGGTACTGGAGGCTACTCACTCACCACTCCAGGCAGAAACCCACAGGCATCTCCTGCCAAACACCCCAACCCCAGCTCTTTTTGCAACACATCAGTTTTTGCAACTGATCTCTAATTCAGGGCAAAACATCCTTCCCCAAAAGGCTGAGCCTTGAATCTTGTGAGTGCTGCTGGTTGGAAATGAGAAGATTTGCAGGAAGTGCTGTTCTCTGATCCTCTCAGAAGGGAATCTCCAGTCTCCTGATGGGAAGAAGCAGCAGCATATTGGCTGAGAGGAGACCACAGGCTGCTGATAATATTTGGGTGAAAACCCACACCCAGTTATGCTATTCCTCCAAAATCTCCTCCAGGGCTGTTTTTTGAACAGCACCTGGAGAAATTCTGCTAGAGGATGGCAGCACAGGCCAAAGAATGACTCAAAACCACCTACCTGTTTTAGGATATTAAGCAGTCTGAAAGGACTGGATGCACCAAAGGTGAGAGCTGGTTGTGTGGCACTGCTGCATAACAAACTTTCTGGAAGCTCTGGATAAGAGTAATGATAATAATTCCTATCTTATAGACACAGCCTGGCTCTCTTCTGCAAGGGCAAGGCTGTGCACAGCCAGCTTCTTTGTGAGCCCAGAGATCTGCTCTACACCAGTGGGAACTGGGATGTTCCCAGGGTGGGATTCACTGCTGCAAGACAGCAACACATCCGTGTGGGGCTGCAGGAATTTGATGCAAGCACTACCCTGCTTAATTCCCTGGAGAATGCCTGGCTGCTCTGATTTGCTTGCCAGAAGTGCTCTTGTGTCTGGGCCTCGCTGCAGGGATGCCCTGTGTTAGTTCCTCTTCAATGTTTCACTTTTTTTTTTGCCTAGGAAACCTCTTGTTAGGCAGGACTGAGCGTCCTTGAAAGCACCAGTTATAACAAACAACCAGGGGCAGAGCTCAGGCAAATGCTGCACGAGTCACAGGTCACAGCTGGAAGTGGTTTTAGGGGAAATTCAAAATTACTGTCAAAAGCAGTTCTCTCTCATTTTAATTGTAATTGGTTAATCTCATTTTATTTGCCTTGCAGCTATGGCTGTGAAGCTCAGGAAACTCTCAGGGTCCCTGCTCTGCTCTCAGTTACCCTGGGAGCAATTCTGGAGACTTCAGCAGAGTTACTTTGGGTTTATCCCTTGTGCCACCGAGACCAGAGGCCATTGCTCTGAAACGTCCTTGGCAAAAGGAGGAATGAATGTGGCAGGCGGCTGATCCTGCTTCAGAAATGAAACCAGACAGATGCTGTTCACTGATTTAACCTTCTGTGTGGCCCCTCTGCTGAGCTGCCAGCTCAGGGAGTGATGGTTTTGTGTGTGTCAGTCTCTTCATCCTCTCTGGAGCTGGAGGAGAGGAGGGATGGGCAGGGCTACAGCTGGGAAGGTGTGAATACAAAGGCAGGACAGCAACAGCTGAGAATATACCCCATGGAACAGAGAGCCAGCAGGAGCAGTGTGCTTCTGTAGGCATGGAGTGCACCATGCACAGAGCCATGGGCAGGCTCTTTGCTAAGATGTGAAACCTCTCCCTGCAGTACCCCCAGGGCATTGTCAGTCCAGTGGTGTCCCATCACACTGCAGAGAAAACAAACCCCAGTCCAGTGGTGTCCCATCACACTGCAGAGAAAACCAACCCCACTGGTTTGATAGGACCAGTGGTGTCCCATCACACTGCAGAGAAAACCAACCCCACTGGTTTGATAGGACCAGTGGTGTCCCATCAAGCTGCAGAGAAAACAAACCCCACTGGTTTGATAGGACCAGTGGTGTCCCATCACACTGCAGAGAAAACCAACCCCACTGGTTTGATAGGACCAGTGGTGTCCCATCAAGCTGCAGAGCAAACCAACCCCTCGGGATGAGCAGGAGCTGCTGCAAACACGGGATGCGTTGACGAGCCGGCGGTGCCTGGTGAGGAGTTTGGCACAGACACGAGTGAACACATCTAGCAGGGTGTCCAAGGCCTCTGTCTCCCCACCCTCTCCTCAGCACACATGTGCAGTCACATGGAATTTGCTGTTTTGACTTGCAGGCAAGTCAAAAAGCTGTCGAACAGCGATCGCATCTAACACCACTCATCATCACCATCAATTGTTCTCCAAATGAAACAGGCCACGTCGCCAAGCAAAATGCTTGGGAAGATATTTTTCCACTGGACATGCGTCCAAAATAAATACAGGAAAATCTCCTTCTCCAAGCACTTTTCCTGATTACTTTTCACTTGAATCATTAGTAAACCCGAGATACACACACAATAGCACAAGACTGATGAAAACCCACTTCAACATAGTGCCCCATTTTTTTTTTTCCCAGAGATTAATCCTCTTTGTTATTCTCAGTATATGAGAAAAACATTCCTCCTGCCTATCCAAAGCCAAAAAAAGATGTGCACATCTTCACATGTGCATCCCTTGTTACATGGATGCTTTCTGCAGCTGGTCATTTCAGACCTGAAGAACGCTCTGGTGGGTTCTTGCCATGGTGTGTATAAGCCCAGATTTACTGTTAAGTCTGCCCTAACAGGCCATGTTGAGATGAGATCCTGTTGCTACAGCTTTGGGATTTTGCTTCAAGGGAACACCAAGGTCACCTCTGTGACTAAATCCCATCCCAGATTCCAAGTTTACTGCCCTGGTTTACAATGAATAGGAGCAGGGAAGAAACCCCATATCTCTGTGGGGACTGAGAATAATGACCACCTGCAGTGAGATCTACAACAGCGCAGAAGCACAAGGAATGAAGAACTTGGAACAACAGCCATGACTTTCCCTCACTGCCTGTGTCCAGAAGCTCTCAGCACTCATCCCTTCCCTGGACTGCTCAGTGTCACTTCAGGAAGGGCCTGGAGCAAGACGTGCTCATCAAGGCGGGAGCTTAGCTCTGCCAAGATCTGAATCCAAACCACACAGAGCCTCTTAACTTCAGTGGGTCCCACCCAAATGGCCCAGGTTCACTCAAACCTCAAAGCAAGACCCGTCCCAGGCTCTGTGCACAAGACCTTCTCTCTTTTTCTCTTTGTCCAAATCCCTGCCTGCAGCGGATGTCCTGGAGAACCTGGCTTGCAGCTGGAGACCATAATGAAACTTACAGAATGTTCACTCAACTCCAGTAACCCAGAGATGGGAAAGGCAAATTACAGGCCTCTAGTCCTTGGCTTTTGTGTGCTGGCATTGCCTTTAAATGTGCTAAACACTGTGGACAAGAAATGTTCTGGTTTGCAAGAAAGCAGGTTTCCAGCCAACTGCTTTTACTTGGTGGATTTTCTAATGGTTCAGTACCCATCTCTGCTCTTGTCTCCATTTCAGTGTGACAGGACAGATCACAAGGATGCACTGAGATATGGTACAAGCAGGTGAGACTCCAAGGATTTTCCAAGCTCCATCCCACACCTGGCACAGCAGACTCCAGGCTGGTTACTTATTTCTCTACAAAGCAGTGGACAGCCCAGGGCCCCATCTGGAGGTGACTACATCTAAATGGAAGCCATTCCTTTCAGCCTATCCTGACTTCTGCATGCAGTTGAACCCCACTGCTTTTTGCAGTGAAGGTGGCAGTGTTTAGACGTGAAACATGCCAAAAGCTGAAGCTAGGATTGTACCACTGCTTAGAGAACCAGCACTACCAGCACCTCCAGTCTTAATTCTTAATGTAATTTACTTTGCCCTGCTTTGGATTGCTTCTTTGGGTTATTTCTGACAAGGCCTCTGCCTGTCAGAGAGCAGCCCACAGCTCAGGCTGCTCAGCTCACTGCTGTGCTCGTTCCTGGGATGACTTGGAGCTGGTGGCCTGGCAGGCACATGTGCTGCAGTGTCACAGCCTGGGAGGTACCAAACCAGAGCAGTGTGCCAAGGGGAATGTGCTGTCTGGAATGCTCTGTATGTGCTGGAAGTGCCCAGAGCAAGCAGCTCCATCCCCTGCAAAGGCAGAGTCACAATCATTGCCTGAAAAGAGGAGCCCTCTCTCTTGGCCATCTGGACTCCTGCTCTGATGAGCAGCCACTCAGCATTGAGGCTCCTGGCAGAGCTCTGCTTCACACAGCATGGCTGCCTCAGGACTGTGCCAAGCCTGTGCCCCTGCTCACCCTGGCCAGCACCAGCTTTGGGGATCTCTGCCCTCACTTCCTGTTCCTCCCTTTCTGTCCTGTGCTTATACAGCACAAACTCCCCCCTCAGATGAAGGGGTCCCTCCACGGTGCCTCTGAGCCATCCCACACCAGTAAGGTGGTGGTGTTCACCAGAGCTGCTGCTGAGTACAGGCCTTCAGGAGACCCTGGAATATCTGTTTGGCTCTGCCTGTCCTGCTGCTCTGCTGTTACCAGCCCCCAGTACAAACCAGTGCTCCCAGTCACATCATGCTGTGGCAGCCCCTTGGCCAGCCCAGCCCTGTCTTGGGTGAGCCATTCCTTGTCAGAAGGCCTCAGGATCTGTGGTACAAGATGACAGGAACCTGGCAGAGAACAGATGCTTTCAGAAAAAGTCCCCCTCTCAGCAGCCCTCAAAGCTCCCAGCCCCAAGACTTCTGTGCAAATACCTGACATGTACTATAGCATTGCCTGAATTTTGGGTGAGAGTTCCCCCTCTTCTTACTGCTGACATTTTGGGAGCAGTGATCCTGATCTCACATGATAAGCTAAATCCAAACCTCCTGAGGCTGCAGCCCAGAGAGCAAACAGCTCTGTCTTTCAGCATTTGGAAGCTGGGGCTCTGGATGCACCAGAGCTGTGCTGAACTGTGCAACAACTACAGCTCAACCAAGAGCCTTCCCTAACTCACAGCCACCAGCCAGGCTGCAGGCATTGCTCAGACTCTCTCTCAAGCAGAGCTCACAGCAATGGATTATGTTTCCATGAAAAGCTGAGGGAGGAGGTAGCAATGGCAGGGACTGTGGCTGTAGGAACTGGTCATACCTACAAAGCAGGAGATGGAGGGAGGAGAGGGCTGGAGCTGCATTGTGCTGCTATCCTGACAAACTGGAGCTTTGGAACAAATCTGACTTGGTGTTTCCTCCTTCTTCCCACCCTCATTATTTCTCACAGAACAAAAATCCTGTCTCTTGCCCAGCCCTACCACCAGAGCACTAATCCTTTGGCTGTGGTGTTGGATTAAGTCTTGGACCCTGAGAAGGCACTTCCAAGCCACAGTAAAGATTTTGTTTGTTGGGGTCTAACCCATGTGCAGCTCCCAGCTGCCATGGTTGTGAAATTGTGCCTTTTCTTTTGCTTTTAAGCAGGCCAGATGAAGCAAGGAAATGAGGGCTGTTCTGAGAGACTATTCCTAATGGTCTGAAAATAAACTCAGTATTTTTCTTGGCTTATAAAGGAAAATGGTTACCTTGATTGCAACTTGGTTCTAACATACATTTCAGACAGTAATGAAGACTGCAGATATGAGACTTGTACAGGCTCTGTTACACAAACCTTCACAGAGGTTTTTTTTTTTCCTTTTTATTTCCATTCTAGACCCAAAACTCTGCCTGGTATAGCTAAGGACCTCTAATGGCTTTTTGGGAAAAGGAGCTTTATCTCAGGTGCTAAAGTTGGAAGCCACCTTTTATTTTTTGCCATACTGACAAAAGGTTAATGAAACAGAGCTGGCATTTCATCAAGGCCAGCACTGAAAATTAGGGACAGAGCTGCCATTAAAAATAACCAGATGCATGTGCTTCTACCCCTGACACACCGGTCTTGAAATATCTCCCTTTTGGGTTGTACAGCTTCCAAAGAATAGCAGGAAATTACAATTGTTACACTGGCCAGAGAATGGATTTAATTTGTACTGTTTTATCCTCCCTGTTGGAAACTATCCTCTCTTTTCTTCCCCACCAGCTAGAAAGAAAAGAAAGAATTCAGCAAACCCAACACATTTCTGCACAAAGCCTTCCATGCAGCTGGATCACAGCCTACCTTGAGGCGTGCTTGCTTCCTCTATCAAAGGGACTGTTTCCCTTCTTCAGGGTTTATTGTGACAAATCCACGTAGGGCATTCTACAGACAAATTTGTGGGTGTTTAATTAAAGATAGTTTGAAAGCCACTGGTTGGTACACCAAGCTGATGCTAGGGGTGTCTAGGTGCTGCAGAAAAAGCTGTTTCTCAGGGAGAAGAAGAGCTGGTTAAAGGGGCTGTGCTAATGCCAGGGCAAAGCCTGGTGATAACAGTTAAAGTGTCTGCAAGAGGAAAATTGACTTTTTGGAAGCAGAGGAAGGAAGAAGCCGCAGTAGAAGTAACACATCAAACTGTCCAGGAGTGACTGCCCAAACAGAGGCTCCAGAGCCTTGGCTGGTTTGGATTAGCTCAGCAAACATCAGACTCTTACTAAGGCAACCACATTGGGCAAGCTCAGAGAAGGAGCTGGGCAAGTTATAAGCATGTACACAATGCTGAGGTTGCTTCAGCTGAAGAGTAATTACTTGTTGAGCAATCATAATCCAAGTCATTTGATCTCATGCCTGTAAGAGAGAGAGGTTTGCACTCATCTAAGCCACCTGTTTTCCTTAAGTAGGTACAGCTCTGGGCTACACAGGTGGAAACAGCCTTTGGAAGGAGAGGTTGCTGATCTGGAGAGATGACAAAGAGCTGCAGATTTATGAGGGATGAGCAATGATAGACTTTTTTTTTTTTAAAGATGAATTTTGTACTCTTGTGACATCACTGTGGGAATATATTTGGCTCTGTTAAGGCTGGAGAGATGATTGCAGTGACTGAGTTACAGAGGCTTAATGAATTACTGCTGGTCAGCTGAGCTGTGGTAAGTGCCAGTGCTGCTGGACACACACAGTACACTGCATTAGCTCATGGCTGATTTGAGGCACAGTGAGGCATAATGTGGTTATCCAGAGCACAAACTGGCCGGAGCCCATAGCCTAAACCCCCTTGGCTTTTTGAAAAGTACCTAGTCACGTTAATTGGCTCCAGTGGGATGGCTTTAACAGCTCCTGTGCTCCAGAGCACAGAGATCCCCAAGCTCACAGGGGACTGAGGGTGGTTCTGAGCTCAGAGAGGCACAGTCCTGCTCCAGCCAGGCTCTGCACCCCCATGGACAGCACAGCCCCAAGACCTGCACCAGAACTGGTTTGTTACTGACTCAGGAGGGAGGAATCACAGGAATGCATTAACAGCACAAACCTGGGAGGTCTAAAGGAGGTCAGGGAGGAGAACAGCAGCTCTGCAGCGAGGCCATGGGAAGGCACTGGAGCAGAAGAGCTCCAGTGCTCCAGCCCCGAGGTGATGGGGCTGGGAGCAGATGAAAGGCTGGCGAGGCACAGTGAATCACTCCTGGTGGGAGCTTTCCCTCTTCCAGCAGGGACTGCAGCCAAGAGCTGAAGTGACTCAGGATAGCAGCATGGGCAGATGATGAAGAAGAGGATGGCACAACTCTGATCAGTGCCTGTCATGGGGCCAGGCCATGTCAGGTCCAACAGCACCCCTGGGGCAGGAGAACTGCAGCAGCATTCTTGCTGGGGCTGCCACTGCCAATGATGTTGAGATTTTCTGGCTATCTTTTCTGCCTCCTAAAGCCTAATTTTCTCTTCCCTAGAGAGGAAAAGGAGCTTCCAGAAAATCTGCCTCTCTAGCTGCCTTCAGCCCTACCCTGCCAATGCAGAGTGCTGAAGGAGGGAGGATGTAGAAGGGAGAGGAGAGCAAGACTGAGAAAGTGAAGCAAAAGAAGGAGCAGGGCTGACAGGGGAGAGCACAGGGGCAGGGGGGACAGGCTGCTCTGCTGGGGTCTGTGGCACTGCCACTCAGCCCTGGAATCAGGTGGTGATGCAGAAAGGAGTGAGAGGATGGGTGGGGAGGAAGAGGAGAGCAGACATCCAGCAGCAGGGACAGGCAGGGACATGGCTGTGGCTATGAGGTGCTGGAGTCTGATCAGGCACTCAAACCTGGATAAGCTGTGCCCAGAGTTTCCTCTCCTCCAGGGCCCATGCACAGAGGCTTACAGCTCACAGGGCCACCACGAGGGGATGCAAGCACAGATGGGGGCTTGGTTGCAGTTTGTGTGATCCCTCCTGGGGGCTCCTGGCCTGCAAAAATGCTCAGCAATCCCTTGCACCTTTATAGTGGTCTGGACAAAATTTACAGCAAGAAAAAGAGGCCCAGGAAAAGCTGTTTGCATGGTAGGCAGACACAAAGAACACTTAATCCTGGGCTTTGCTACCTGTCACAGTGCATTACACTCCCCTGCAGCTGACCCCCACCGTGGAGCAGAGCTGCTTCCCCCAGCAGCAGGGCTGCAGTCACAGATCTGTGTTTGTGTTCAGGAGGGCTCTTTCCAAGGCATCAGACAAATGGGGAGCTCTGGGAGGTGGGGCTGAGAGTAGGCAACTGTCAAACCCTTTTATAGAAGGTCCCACAGGAATTTGTTTTCCTCCTATTTTTAAGTTGAAAAGGATCGAGTTTCACTGCAGGAAATAGTTCTTCTCCTCCTCCCTCCCACACACCTTTAATTTTTTTCTATAGCATGTTGGAAGAGCAGGCTGCTGTCTGCCTCAGGTTTCCAAGAATCAGGCAAACTGGAAGCAAAGCACTGGTTATCTGCAGCCAAGGAAGCCAAGGGAGAGAGGCTGGAGAAGAGGTGCTCCTGTCTGCAAATGTTCAGAGCCTTAGGGTGTCTGTATTGGTGAGATACACCCTTCCCCATCCCTTTTACTCAGGTTGAGATTTTAATTGGGATTTCAGAAGATGTTTCTGTGAAGTTCCTAGGGAAAAACAAGACCCATATTCATTGAAGCTGCCCTGCTTCTTGCCCAGTAGAAGAGTGTCACAGGAAGATTCTGGGGAGGGAGTGCAGTAGCTCACCCTCAAGGAATCTCTTCTGCATTGTATCACTTGTATGGGTGGACATTTGCAACAGCACTCAAACACAGGCCTAACTCTGCATTCCTGTTAGAAACAAACATGTTCAGTTGGTGAAGTGACCTTAAAATCTCCACGTGCTCAGGCTCTGCTCACACCACAGCACAGATCCTGCACCTTGATAAACCTGCACCATTTGCAGATGCAAAATCAGCATCCATGCACAGGAGCTCTGGGCAAGATGCACTTAAGCCACCAGACTCAAACCTGCAGTTCAACTCCCAGCCTATCACCAAGGATTGGGAGCAGGGGTCTGGCTAATGAACAACAGCCTGATGGACACCTTTTGATCCTCAGCATTCACAGCCCAGTGACTGCTCACCACTCCTTCCCCATTCTGCTGATACTGATCAATTTTGCTCACCAGGCACACCCACCCTTCCCTCACCTGCTCCAGCTCATTTCTCCTGTTTCCCTTCAGTGACAGTACAGACAATGCCTCCTTTATAGGTGCTCCCACATGCCTGGTGGAAAACCTATTGAGACTAGCAGAGTTATATCAATGATCTCCTTTTTATTATTCCTGCTGGCATGGGATTTGCCATTACCTCCCTAGCTCAGGCAATATTTTCCATTCATCTTGTCTCAGCCAGTTGCTTGCTCGTTTGCAGCGGGGGGCTTCAGAAGAGACAAAGCTACAATTGATAGGAAACATAAGGCCAGGCTGCTGCCAAAAGGGGGTTTCCTCAGGGATATCCATAGTCTTAGAAATAGTTACTACAGTCTCTTTCAACAGTGGTTGTGCACACCTGTTAAAAAAGCTTTGCCTCTGGACCTGTCTTTCTGATGACCTTTGTTGTCCACCTGTTACTCAAACACTTTTTGAGTTCACATCCTTCCAATCAGTATTGGGTAAATCACTCCTTCTCACTCCACTGAAGCCAGTGAATTACTCTAGAGTGTGCCAGAGGGCTGAGGCAGAGCAGGACAACCTCTCAAATCCCAGGGCCTGAGATGTGTTTCTGGCCTGCAGAGTGGTGTTAGTGTGGTTTCAAGTAAAGTCCATCAGAGACTCATCTGCAGACCTGTTCCAAGGAAATTTAGGTAAATGTCTGCTCTCCTCACTTCTGTCAGAAGGGCACAGAATAACCAATTACATGCATTTCCCAGGCATCTCAAAATATAAAAGGGCATTTCACATCTGAAAACCTAACCAAGTTCTTGGGTTTTGCTCTGGTACAGAGATTCAGAAACACTCTCTCCATTCCTGCTAACATTGTTCTGGCAAACATGGCCACTGCCCTAAAGCTGGGTGTGTTCCATGGACATAAAACTTGAATGGGGCTGAATCTTTCAGTTTTCAATAAGTCAAATGTCACAATGAGAGTTGCAGTAGTAAAGTTGCTGATGTAACCAGCCTTCTGCAAAATACTTTGGACTAGAAGATTTCTGCTATTATTACAGCCACAATATTTTCCCTTTTCAGTCACAAAGAGGCAAGTAGGATGTTTTGCTCTAAAGTGTATATGGTGGAAACTTGGAAAAAGTGAAAACTGAGCAAGACACACAGGACAAACTAAGGAGATCAGATTTGAATTTGCAGAACAAACCCAGCTGGCAGAGGGAAGATGTGGATTAGAGCAAAGAGTGAGAGTTCAGCTGGGGAACAGACCACAGCTATCCTGGAGGAAGAAAGAACTTTTCCAGCCCTCCCCAATACTTTCACTGCAAAGCCTCACAGATTTTGACCTAGAACTGCCCTTTTCCTCCTCCACTCCTGCATGGAATGGCTGTCTGGAACATTTTCTCAGCACTGCTCAGATCCCACTGGGTTCCTCTGCCTGCACCTCCCAGGCTCTGGTAACAGATACCTCCGAGTCAGAAGATGAAACCACCACGTTGTGGTTATTTTCCACAATATTTAGTTCCTTCCCTTTTGTTCACCTTTAGGAGCCAGTAGTGGCTCCTGGAAACAAATCAGCCAGCCTGGGTGGAGCCCTCAGCAGGGAAAGACCAAGGTCATTGCTGGTCAGACACCACAAGTCCTGGACTCTCATTAGTAGAACAATATTGCTGCCTCAGTCATGCTGGTAAACCCACACACAGTCAAGAGCTTCCTGGCAAGATTCACATTCCACAAACACAGGGTGAGTCCCTGTACCCTCCAAAAAAGCTGGAAGGGTGCTGCAGGCAAGCCCATTTCACAGAGCCAGGTACAGCCCAGCAGCCAGGGGCTACCCCCACTTCAGTGGGCCAGGAAAACCATGCACATATGGAAAGAGACCCTGGGAAGAAGTTGAAGAATTTAGCAAGTTAGAGAAGAGAAACAACAGGAAATGCTGCTGCTGGCTAAGCATCTTCATTCAGAAGTTATTTGTAAATACAGCTCCTACTGTGTTTTTGCCCCGTGGCATTACAGAGGAGCTATAAATACAGGCACTGATTATGCCAAAGTTCTGGGGAAGGTGCTGTAGCCTAACTTAAAGTGTGGGCTGGCACCCCTCTGTGCAGAGTAAAAATGTGCTGTTCCTCCAACCAGGTCTTAACATTTCAAGCCTAAGAGAGGGAACAAATGCCCACAGACCTTTTTATTGTCAGGAGAGACTGGCAGGGCCTCATCTACATGCCTACAGCCCCAGAATATCTTTCCATGGACACTTCCAGCATGCAAGCCACAAAAGAACATTTTCATCCTTGGAACACCACTGTGACAGGAGATTGTCCCAAGGAGGGATGTCCAGGCTTGGCTCACAGCACTGTCCAAGCCTGAGCAGAGTTTGTTTTTCTTGCAGGGGAAGGTAGGCAGTGAGGGGCTAGATCCTCTCTCCAGTTCAACCTTCAGAGCATCCACACAGTTCATTGTTGCTTGAACCAAATGCCAGCCTTGAAGGAGGAATGGGATCCCTATGGGATTTGTCCAGGCACTTTGGAGCAATTCAGAACGTTACCACCATGAGCAAGAACATACCTGTAAAAGCCAGGGGCAGAAAAATGGGCTTTTGTGTGTCTGTGTGCATGCAGTGGGTTCCACTGATAATGCTGTCTGGATTTGCAACTATCTAGACAATGGGAAAATTAGCATCATGAAACTGGATAGTTTTGTGAAATGCCCAGCCAAATATCTGGGAAATATTTTTGTAATGGTTCTCCTCAGAGGGAGATATGAGCCTGTCCATTAGAGATGCAGCTCTTTTGTCTTGCATTCTGCTGAGGGATGGATGGGTTTTACTGAGAGCCTCATCTGCCATGGTTTCCAGCCAGACTCCAGTGCTACTGTGGAGGAAAACAAACCCCCAGCACAACCATGGCAAATGAGCTTTCTGTAGGCTGGAGATGCTGCTTTTCTGGCACAGAGAGGGAATTTCATCCTAAGAGCCAGAGGCTAGGACTGTATGAACAGTGGTTTACCTCTGGAGACAAACAGCTAGAAGCCAGTGTCTCCCCAGCCTGTTTTACAGCCTGCAGTTAAGACTGAAGGATTTCTAGGCTGCAGGGTAAGAGCTCCCAGACAGCAAACAAAGCTCATTCTGAGCCTCTTGCCCAGAGCCCCAGGAGCACAGGGCTTAGAGATGCACAGGGATCTCTCCTCCTCACCCTGGACAAGATGCAGCAGCCAGAATTGTGCTCACAGCTGAGCTGGGAAGTGCTTTGTCTCCATGGCCACTCTTGCACAGAGCTGTAAGACCCAGTGCAGTGAGACACCTGATGCAGAGCAGCACCAAAAGAAAAACAAGAAAACCATAAGAAACAAGCTGGATGCAGAAGCCAGGCCAGAAGCAGAACAGGTAAATACAATCTAGTGCCCAGTTGGTTTGCAATAGTTGGGGTGAGCTCAGTGATCCCAAAGTGTTGTACTTTGATTAGCCCTATATGCTCAGGATTTTAAAGAGGAAGGCAGTTTTGCTCTTGAAATAGTGCAGAAGCAGTTCAGAGAAATAAAAGTCTCTGTTCCCCCATTTTATGTCAGAGGAAGATACTAATTAATACCCTTCATATCCTATTGAAAGAACTTCCTATCTGTGACAAAATAACACCACCATAAAGTTAACATTTTTGTGCTGCAGATTCTGTTGTTTGACTTTACTGAACTATTTCCTTGCCCCCATCCATCACAATCCTGACTGGATAATTCCACCCCCCCTCCAGTTTTTGTAGAAGTAATCTTTTGAGTTTTGTGAAGTTGATCTTGGCTCATGGCACACATCCCACATCTGTTTTCCTAGGCCTTACTGTTTGACTCAGAATGATTGCATTTTAACTTCATCCCCCCACTGCTACCGTCAAGTGTAAAACCCAAACTAAGCACTCTCACCACCCCCAGGCCCACCTGATGTCTGGGGAGGCACATGTCCCCTCACCTCCTGGTACTGAATAGTGAGAGGTTACTCTAAGAATGCTGACTGCTTATTTATTATTCTTGAAGATGATACGGTGTGAACTGACAGCATAGGTTAAATACAATTATTCTGTATGAGTGAGTTTTCAAAGCTCTCCTTTTGGTTCTTATCCAAGATCCTTAAAAGCACATCATTAAGGATAAGCATGCACAGAGAGCAGTGGGATGTGACATGTTCTTTAACTTGTCATGTTGGTTTTGCTAGCTTTTGAAATCGAAAGAGAGAGAAACTGCCCATCCCTGTTCTTGGGCAAACTGCCACACACTTCCAGGAGGCTCTGGACCAAAGACCTCACTACTGCATGTCCAAGGTGACTTGGCAGAACCATCCCCAGGTATTGCAAGGCACAAAATTTCAGTGAAAAACACTTGCTGAAAAGCTTGGTCTCTCAAGATTCAGACTTTCCCAAGCTGAAACTTTAAAAACTCCTCATTCTCTTTGAAACCATAAGCTCTTGGCTTCTTAGCACCTCACTGAATTTCAACAGGGGTGATTGGAAGAGAAAAATGCTGAGTTCAGTAAGGCAACATGTACATTTGAGATAGGATACGGTCAGGCAAGAGCACATCTGTTGGGCAGGTAGTCAGAAAACCTCAGCTGGACCTCTGCTGATTCATGACCTTCAGTTAAATTTGGTTAGATATGTCTGGGCTGGATATGCTGCCTACCATTTTGCATCTGGTAATAGAGTTAATAAATACTTCTTTCAGCATTGTCCTTCCTGTGGTATTTTGCTCAGTCCAATTCTGCTACTAGGCAGAACTCAGAAATGCAGGAATCAGCCAGTTAGAGGGGAGGGGTTTATCCCAAGTGCAAAACAATAAATCCAACAGGAAACATGAAGGCCATGGGTTAACAGCAGCTCCATGCCAGAACACCCCCCTTTCCCAACTCTGAGCACTGCAGAGTTCTGACCACCTCTGCTTGGTTAATCCAAGAGCAGGATGGCTACAGAGCTGAAATGGTGACACATCAAAAAAAAAAAAGGAACTGAGGAGATATTTTCAATGCTGCTAGATGGTAATTATTCTGAAGAATGAACAATAAGGGAAAAACCTTTCACATGAGCACATCACTATGATTTGGAATAGAGGTGAAGTTTTAAAACTCCTGCTCAGCTCTCTGGTTGCAATTAGGAAATGTTAGCTCAGCCAGGCATGGAGTGCTTCCTTGCCAATGTCCGAGTCTTGTTTTGTCTCTGATAACTCCACATTCTGCTTTTAAGAGACAGCTCATGTTTGATGTTACTGTGTCAATATATAAGGCTAAATTCTGTCCTGGCATATTCTGACCCTTGGGGAAATAAAGAAGGGGCTGATTTTTTTACTGGCGGACTGATGGCTAGCCCAAGAGAACTTAAACAAAGCCACCCCACAAGCCATACTCATTTATCCACTGTCTCACTCCTTTTTTAGAACTTAAAGCCACCCCACAAGCCATACTCATTTATCCACTGTCTCACCCCTTTTTTAGAACTTAAAGCCACCCCACAAGCCATACTCATTTATCCACTGTCTCACCCCTTTTGTGCATCATAGGAGGACATGACTAAGAATGGATACATCAGTGCACTAATGGGATCACCCAAAGCCCCGTCCTCACACGCTGTTGCCACGTGTCACATCAGGGCACAAACCTTCCCCTTTAACAGAAGTAATAAGGGCCTGTGTGTTTTGGAGCAAGGGGAATGTGGCTGAGATTCTTCCTTTGCTGACACACCACAGTGTTAAGCTGCTGTGGCAGGCACCAGAAGGAACAAATGTAAAGTCAAAGGCATTATAATCTAAGGAAGGTCTGGAGAAACCCAAACTGAGATGTCATAAAAACATGAGCCAGATTTCATTACCCTTGTAACCAAAAAGAAACTACTGATATGCCAGTTTCCACCATAAATAGCTATAGTTGAGGGTCTGAGTTTATGAAACATTGAATGACTTACCATGTGTTGCACTGGATGGTTTTGGTCGGAAGTCCACAAAGGATCTGTTAGACAGCAATTTCTCCTGTTGAGACAAAAACTCAGAGGTAAAAACTGCTTTGCCAAGCCCAGAAGATAAGCACAAAGACACATTGTTTTAAATCACAGGAGAGCAGAGTGTGCTGGAACAAAGCAAATACAGACTCTTGGGGTGTTTAGACTACAGCCTGTCTGCATTTTTCCAAGTTGGGTTGAATGAAAAAGCAATTTACAGTGAGTTCAGGATTGCTGCAGCAGTGCCAGAGAGCCCCAGCTGCACAGAGCATTGTTTAACCTGGGACAGCAGCTCATGTACAGGTAAAGCTTCCAGGTGTTTTTAAGGCAGTGTGGTAGGGAGGAGCTGCCTCACAACAACTGGCCCCCATCCTGTTTTCCTCCATCTCCTCTGTGGATGCCCAAGCCCCTTGCAAATGGGTCCCACTGCATTTTCTGCCTTTATCCAGTGTAGCTTTATCCCTGAAGATGTGGTGGGAACAGGCATGGACAGCAGGAGATGCCCCAGGTTTTCCTTTCTCTGCCAGGCATTTGTTTATTCCCGTGCCCTGAGCACCTTATTCACCACAGAAGTAGGTCTAATATCCAGGTTTTGAACTTGAAATTCCCTGGACTAGAATTGATTGGTGGAGGTATGTAAGAAGTACAGAAAAAACAGTTGAGACACTACAGATTCTTCATGCTGATTGCCAAACAGAGGAATCCTGTTGACCTCTGTGGGATGGGTGGGCTCCCTTTGTCACAGAGGACTCCAAAGCAGGTCCAGTTTGGGAGATCCAAGGTTGGCCACGAAGCTGGGAAAATGGATTATGGCACAAACTTTCTCACTGTGCACAGTGATGGAGGTAAACAGAGACTCTCAGGAATTAGGCTGAATTCTCTTTTCCCAAGGATTTTGATCACTCTGGGACATACCCTCAGCATATTTGCCAAGCTTATTAAAACAAACATGGAGAAGCTCCTTGAGGCAGGACCCACAACTTCCCAGCTCCTGAAGGTCTCAACCCAGCAGTTAAAAGGCAGGAGGGGAGCAAACAGCAGTTGCTTTGTGTGACATGGAGGACTGAGGAAATTTGAAAGACAAATTATTCAAAATAAAAAGCAGTGCAAAAACAGATTAGGAAACTACTGTGCCGTGACTATTAATGAAGCGATAGAAAATATCAATCACTCCCTGGCCTCTGAAGCTTGCTGTGAGAGAAGAATTAGGAGATTTTATGTTCCAAGTACCAGGAAACCACAGGGCCCTGGTGCCTAGTTTTCAAAAGAACACTGAATCACAGGGAGGAAAGCAGAGTGCTGTAAAGAGCCAAGGGCAGAGTTTAAAAATAGCAGCTTTCAGTTTTGCTGCTTTTTTCTTCTTCTTAAGTGCCTGGATATAGGATCATGTCAGGGGGTGGATAAAGAGAGCAGACCAGCCCCTGTGGAGAGAGAAGTGTTCCTGAATGAAGTGCTGCCAGTCGGGGGTTGTGGGCTGCTCATTTTGCACTCCAGCTCTCCCCCTCAAAGGAACCAGTCTCTCCTGATCCTCCTGTCTGCCCAGCACAAGAGAAGGGCACGGGGGGAGTGGGGATTGGGGAGCTTTTCAAGCCCATCAGTGTGTGCAGAAGCTGGTGCAAATGAGCAAAGCCAGGGGCTGAATGTGTGATCCAGCCAGAACCATCCTCTTCTGGACACATGCAGGGCCAATTTCCTATGGCATTAAGGACACTTTTGAAATGCTGTGCAAGGAATGGGATTTGCTGAGATGTCTGTGCTGATGCTCTGGGTCTGTGGGCAGGGAGAAACCATGTCTGGCTGCTGTGCACTGGCAAATGTGCTAAACTAAGAGAAAGGATATCTGAATTCTAACACTGCTTAAATTTCTCCAGCCCTCAGACTCTGTACTATGCACCTCATGAAATACCACTAGGCCAAAGTCACAGCACCTGCCAAAGCAACCATGTGGAGAAGCTGAGTGTTGGTACTTTAGGCAGGCAGAGGAGACAGATAAGTATCTCCTGAAATGGACAGTAAAGTTTTAAGCCATGCAGTGGGGTAACAGTGATGGTTTTAAGGCAGAAATGGTCAGGGACTGCAGAAAGAAATAAAATCTCATCCAAATAGATTGAAAAACAGATATGTCTTTAGGTAGCTGATCTTAGAAGCTCTGTGCTTGCAGAGAGGCAGGATGCCCCTGTGGGCCTTTGCTTTGTCTGTGAAAAGAGAAGAAAGGCACAGCTGATGCTCTGGATAAGGCTGTCTGCATCTGCCTCTCCAGGGAAGTCTGCTGTGTCTTATGACTCACTGCTCAGAGGATGCTCTCAAATCTATAGAGGAATAATTCCTGTAATAAGGGCAGCAAGTGCAGGCAGCCACATAAAATCCCTTTTCCCAATTAAGCAAGCAGAAACACAAACCCTTTTCCCCAGCCTTCTCAGGGACAAAACAAGCAAGTTTTTCACTGCAATAAGCTATGATTGAAATGGAAGGTGGGGGAAGAGAAATACTGGCTCTGTCACTTGGTTAATGGGAGTACACAAATCATTTAAACTGCTACCAGCACATTGTGAGATTGAATCATTGCAAGTTCAGTTTCTCCTGTCACCAGCAAGGACTTCCAGGCTGTAGTGTGGACAGCAACCAACACTCACAAAAAATTGAGTACAGTTTGAAAGCAAAAACCTTGCATGGATAATTATGCTGACCAAGTCATAAAGGAACATTTTAACTTTATAAATATGCAGAAAAATTCCAAGCATCTGGAATCTGAAGTATTTCCTTGTAAAGGAGTTTCCACTGGAATGTCATCTGTTCTTGCTGTTATTTGAGATGAGATGCTGACACAACCAACTGGACTCCAGTGCCCTGCATGGCACAGAGCTCTTCATTCCTGTGGCTCAGTAAAGAACCCAGTAGTGCCAAGGTGATTGCCATGTCACATGCACAGATTGTAAAGCAGACAACCTCCTGCTTTCACAGAGGTAAGGAGCCCCACGTGTCCTAGAGATGCTCCAAGAGACACCCAAAGTTACTTGCTCTTGCTGTCCTTCAAAAGAAACCAAGCCAGGATGTATTAGGAGCAAATCCAGTGAAGCAGACCTGAAGGCTTTTATTATGTGGGGAAATCTTTAAAGCACAAACTCAGATCCAGTTCATCCACTGCTTCCCTCAGCCTTGCAGGTACAAAAAGCTCCTTCAGCCCAGCTGGCCTGGGATTTTCCCTTGCTCAGTTTCCAGTGGAGATCAGTGTGACTGCTGACAAAAGCAGTGCAGAAATGCCCTATAATGCAGCCCTAATGGTAGAAGAGCCCTCACCAAATTGCTACTCCAGGGACTTTTTTGTAGTTTCTGCACCTATAAAAGACTGACTGGGATGTGGCAAAATTGTCATCCCCATACAGGGAGGCAATTCAGAACAGGAGCAGGACTCCATACAATATTCCCTTCTTTTAAATGTAGATATTGCAGCAGATTGGAAAAACAGGTGGCTTTTCCTCTGAGAATATATACCAGGGAGCATTCTAAGAAGGAGGGCCAAGATGAATTAACCTGATCAACTAGAGTAAACTTACTGTAAAGTACAGGAAACATGAAGCACTGCATTTTCTCATTTGTGGCTTGGAAGACAAATTTGCCATTGAGCTTCTTTTGGAGGGCAGTAGGAGAGGGCTGAAAGCAAGAAACTGCTGCATCTCCATCTCCATTGCACCCTACCAGCACAGATCCCTGGACTTCTTGTACTTTTTAGCCCTCAGCAGTTGTGAAGCACCAACAAATACACATACTCAAGCCTGGGGAGTTTTCTGTTTTTCATCTGGAACATTTCAAAAGGTTTCCCAAGGGCCAAAAAGAAAAGGCATTTGGATGTTTCCTAGACAAAACCTTGTTTCCATTCTGCAGGAAGAGCTGACACTTTAAAAGACAACCAACCAACCACAGACATTGAGAAATGGTGCAAGACATCTTTGAGTTTGTCTTTGCCAATGCTTTGACCTCACCACAGCAACCAGACAGAGCTTGCTGAAAAGTTCTCAATACTTGGAAAAATAGTGGCACCAATCTACCATCTCTCATCCAAAGCCATGCATGAACACATTGTACTTCTGGAACAATTCTGGCCCTTGGCTGCATTTTGGGGCTATAAACACAGACAGCAATGGAGGGGGCACATGAGAAGAGTAGAGGAAAGCTCCTGGTAATGATGGATAGTATTTTTTAACAGAGTTCAGTGTGGCTGTACAAGGAACAAGCCAGGCACAGGGAACACTGCATCATGCTCATGTTTCCCAGGTACACCCTGGGTTGAAATCCTGATGGATTTCTGTACCCTTTAGTGCTGGCTGCAGAGTAGGGTTACCTTGGGGTTTTAGACACCAGCAATATAAAGCTATTTCTGAGAGAATGACACTGTTGAGATACATGGTGATACAGCAGCAAAACCCAGAGTCTCTGGCACAACTAGAAATGTGAGAGTTTTCCAAGTGTTATGTCCCTTTATGGAAAGGATGTGGGTGTGAACATGCACTTTGTTATCATAACAAGAAAAAGCCACCAGCATCTCCTGACACCTCCAGTGCAAGCATTTGTGGTAACCCAGTAATTTGTAAGCAATTAGGGGATGGTGTTGTATGTTAGAACTCCTTAAGCAGAAAGGAAAAAGGTCTTCCAAGGAAGTGGCACTTACATCTTCCTTGCAACTTCTCTGTGTATTTGCATTCCAGCCAAGGGCTAATCTGAAGCAGCCTAAGAGCTCCAATCAGGGATCCTTCATAAAAAAATCCTACTGAAGTTATAGAATTTTCTAGGATTTCAGGTTGGATCAGGCTCCTGGTACCAAACTGCCGGCCCTCTGGCACCTTCTGTGACAAATATAAGGAAATATGGAAGAACTAAACATCTCAACTTTCCTTTCTCTGCAGAGAGAACCCTACCTAAGACATTTAAAATACCTTGATCAAAGAACAAAGCTCCAGTGGAACCTTGTTAGGACTAAATTTGCATTGAGAGCAAAGACATGGATGTCCAGCAGTGAAAGTCAGTTCAGGTGTGTTTTGACACAGGAGAATTCTCATATCACAGCCTGGTCCCAGAATAACCAGCAGCAAAATCCTTTTTGTGATAGGCCCAGTGGTTTGGATCATATTAATGCCAGCAGACACTTGACCTGGCTTGCCAGCTCCCAGGTTCACATTTTCCTCCTTTGTTCATTAGATATTTGAAGCAACAATATTTAATTCCTTGCCTGTTTTCAAGGAAAAAGTACCCCCTTGAGAAGCTTTCTCTGTTCTCTTCCCAGTTACACTTCCAGCTGGTTTTTGCCTTTGCATTGCTAGTTCTGTGCAAATCCAGGTCAACTCTGAAAAAAACCCCTGGCATTAAAAAAACCCTCCACGCTGATTTTAGATGGAACTTTGAACCTTTCCAAAGAAATTCTTGTGATTGGCCATGGAGATCCTACAAATCATCCCATTTCTAGCACTGGATTGGATGAGAAGCTGAAGCATAAATTTGCCAGGTGATATAAACTGTGTTTTCCACATATTATGCATTCAGATTAGTTCTCTGCTAACAACAACTCAGCAGCAGTAAAACTGGCTGTAAAAATCCATCATCAGGTATTCTGGAAGCCAAATCTCTGAGGTCTTAAAATGACTGCCTATTGCCCAGGCCTGCAGAGCAAGACCAAATTACTGCAAGGAGCTCACTTCATTATCCCTGTACTGGATGAGCTGGGCCAGCATTAAGGTCCCAGTGTCAGGCATTGCAAGGCAGCCCCTGCCCTTGAGAGTTTGAGATCTAAACCAGACAAAGCAGAGAGTAGTCCTGAATTGCCTTTTCCTACACTGGAATATTTCAGATGAATAAAGCTGCAGGTTTTGGCAGGCAGTATCCAGCTCCAAATAATTTGCTTTGTATCCAGACTGCTTAAAAGATACCAGGGTGAATTCTTCCCATTGATTTTATTTTGGGAAGAGTCCCAGGCCTTTGATTTAACTCCATTTTTTGATTGCACATTATAACTCTGCCAAACAAATATCCATCCAAAGGAGCAGCACTACCTCTAGCAGATCCTTTGGGACCTACACTAATGTCAGTGGAGCTCAAGCACCTTTTGTTCTTGTTTCTCCTCCAGGACCACGTGGCCACCATGATCCAAATGGGAAACAACACTTGGTGTGCACTCAGGAGCAAGGCTGGGGTACCACAGTTTTGACATGACATCAACACAGCCCACGCCTGAACTCCTGACAGGGCTGGAGCCTCCCCCAGGGACACAAAACAGTTCCTCATGTCTCATTTCTGCCTCAGTTTTACTGAGGAATTTTCCTGCTGCACTTCAGCTGGAACAATATTTTAAGCAAATAGTGATGACTGGAGAGGCAAGTTAAGGGAAGGCATCTAGTAGCTGGAAATCAGGTCCATTACACTGTATTAAATATTAAGCTCAGTGTTGTAAGCCAGACAATTGCATACTGAATTAATAATGTTATTTATTCCATTTAGTGGATTATGGAGGACACTTAATCATCGTGGCATTTAAATCAGAGCTGGCATCAACAGCTCAGCTCCAAGAGTATTATATGGAGACACAGAGATGGATTGAGTAGCTGGAGGTGAAGAGAGTGTGAATGTGTGAAATACAGCAGGTTTGGTAATAATAAAGTTATATAGCCTTGATTGTTCATTTGGTTACTAATGCTCCAGCAACACCTAAAAAAGCATAAGCAAGTCCCCAAAGATAAGCTTGAGCTGGAGCTTCTACAATATCTGAAGGAACTTTATTTTTCTTTTTGTGAGACTTACAAATTTTCAAGCAAAACCCAAAAGTATCTGCTCAGTCAAAACATGAAAATGTCATGGGAAATTCTGAAGCTTTTTTTTTCTGGGAAAGTGTAGATAAAATAATAAAAACATCTGAAGATGTAAAAAAATATATTGATACAGCTGTCTGAAAGCTGTTTTAATTATTTTTTTTTTAACCCAGAATGGTCAATTATTTTTTCCAGACTCCAACACTGAAAATCAAGGAAATTTTTACAGGAAGTTTCAGCAGTAGGAATCCTACCTTTTGAAATATAGGGATTAAGATATCTAAAAGGTCCAAGGTATCTCCCCCTCTCATTATTCTTTCATTTTTTACTTCCTAATTTTGGGCTCTCTGATTGCCATCTTTTTTAGCCACATGAAGAAATGGCTCCCCAGGCATCATGCAAGAATCCACATTTTTCCCAATCACTCAGCAGGAACACCCTATCACTCCTTAGGCACATTTCTCAACCTTAATCACCTCCAATCACTACGGGTTCTAAAATTCAGTCCACTGGAGAAAGAAATAACTGCTCTGCCATTTCCTGCAGCTCTGATTTTCGTGCCTTTCGTGGAACAATTTCATTGACTTCACAGGAGCCTATCTGGATTTACACCTGCACAAAAACAAGGCAAGAAAACCTGACCTTGGTGTGGAATATCAGGTTCATAAATGCGTTCTGTATCTCCAAGAATCTCCCCATTTACAAAGGTGAACAGCTGTTGCTATAAATCAGACAGTCTGAACCAGCCATTAGAACTTCATCCAGATGATCCCTTTAAAATATACAAAGGCAACGTTTTGGAAATAAAAGTCTACCCTCATGTCCTCAGGGACACCTTCTGTTAGAGAAAAATCTCATAATTCAAGGCTAAAATTAGTTCACTTTAATGCTGTTTCAGGAGAGCCATGATACTCAAGAGTAACATTGCCTTGCAAAGGCCTGTTAGATGACTTAAGGGATTCCAAACATCTGGTAATTTGGTAAACACTGCATTGGAGACATCTAACATCTTTTTCACCTTCTCCGTGGGTGTAACTCTGCTGCTGGCTGGAATGGCTGTATCTGGTTCAGCTCCCCTCAACCATTTTCTGTTTGGATAGGAAACACTTGCTAAAGTGTGGAAACAGCTGGCAGAGTTGGCTGTGTATGAACAAAACACGCTCTTGTTTCTGACCACAGACTGGCCTCTAAGTTCCAGCTGTGATTGCCAAGGGCTCTTCTTGGCTTTTTGGATGGGACCAGGTCACCCAAGATGTACAAGCTGGCTGTGTTAAGGGTTGGTTCTTGGAGCATAATGCTCACCCTCAGCAGGGATAAAGCTTTGTGTAAGTAGAGGGGAGCAGGGTGAGCAGCCCTATTTAATTAGCTGGGGAAAGAGGCACAGGAAGATTAAATTATTGGCCTCTGGACATTTACAGTGAGAGAAAGACTCATGTCTCTTCTTCTGACAGAAATACTGACATGCAAGTGTTTTCTACACAGCACTCAGCAAGCAGGACAGGCTGCTGGGGACAGTGTTCATGCTCCAGGGTCCCTTTGGCACCACCAGGAACTCACCTCATCTCCTGCTCATTAGTAACTCCCTGATTACACAGCACACATCTTCTGCTCTCACACACACCAAGAGCATGAAATATAGCCAAAGGAGCAAGATGGTTGGTCAGCCCTGCACTGACCACTGAGTGACCACCTGTTCCCAAAGCAGCAGTTTCCTCTGCCTTCACAAGGGCCCTGCTTAGTCCTGAATGGAAAGGCTAAATCATGGATCATGGTTCTGATGGGCTTTGCTATTTGTCTTTCTCAGGGTTCTGGAGAGTTAGGCATAACAAGAACACGAGGAAACCAATGAAACACAGACAGAGCTTTACCCTGAACCCCCAGACCATCACACAGAGTAACAACTCAGCTCCTTTCACTCAATTCCTCATGCTCTTCTGAGACCATGAAAAGAACTTTATGATATGCTGGAAGGGATGAATTATTAGCTATCAAAAACTAGACTGAAGTAACTGAGAGCCTGCATTATTTTCTCTTTGATGTATACTTATGTAAATTCCAATAAATATGCTTAAATGTAACCTGTCTTCAATTCTAGCAGAGCTTATTAAATCTATTTATGCGAGACAAGCTAGGCTCCATGGAATGCCAGGAACTCCCCTGACATTTGCCTTCCTACTTAATGTGATATTCTATGATTACACATACCAGAGCCTTTCATTCAGGCATTTTAATTTACAAATACTTTTTACATTTCTTAACGCCCCTGTGGACAGGCATTAAGAGTCCACTTTATTCAGGAGCAATCAATTGAAGTGCAGCAGGGCAGCCTGTTTTGCTCCAGATCATGCACTGAAATACTAGCAGAGTTTGGAAAACTCCTTCCATGTCACTCAGAAACACAATTTCCATTAAGAGCAGACACATTCTCTTAATGCTGAGCCAAACACTCTGAGCCAGAGGTGCAGAGGGAAAGCTTGGGAGCAGTCAGGCCATAGGAAGGAGAGCAAAACTAATGTCCCTAAAGCAGCCACAGTGAGGACAGTGACCACCCCTCCACGGCCAAGGTCACTCACCAAGCAAGTGCTGCTCTCCATGGTGTAAATCTATCAGATGTTTCCTCCATTTCTCTGTCCAGAGCCAAGTTACCTGCTAAAAGAGAAGAAGGTATTACTAAATGGCATCAACTCAGTCTTCCTACAGCAACTTGGACACTTCAATAAAGTCCTGACTCCTCAGAGGACTGGCAATCCATTGTTCAGGCTCATCTTTTCTTGTTAGCTCTATTATTTCTGGAGCTTTTAATAATGCTTTAATAATGAATTGCTTCTCTGACAGTCCCCAAGATGAGGTCTGGATAAGTTCAGTCTTTAGGGCTGGTAGAGCTGAGAGAAGCCTGCCCAGCCTGGTAAGTACCAAGGAGCTCCAGTGGGACTCCTACCAGAGCCAGCCATAGGACACCAACCCCTCTTCTACTGGGCCTCCAGGTAGCCTCCATCACCCTCTAAACACTCAGCAATGCTTCAGCTATTAATGGCAGAGCTTAAAAGCAATACCCAAGAAGAGAATCCCCTTCAAACCCATTTTCAAACAGAGAACACACAGCCAAATACCTTCCATGCAGCAGCTCAGCTCCCAAGGACACTTTTGCCTCACACCTGCAGGACATAAGCCCTTGATGGAGCACAGCTGTCTCTGGCAGGCAGGTGACACTTTCCCTGTCAGACTTTAAGTGCAAAAACTCCTCATGGCACAAACTAGAGATATACTGCACATTCAAACCGAGCTGTATTTGTATTTCTTCATGTTCTCCTTGTAAGGGGAGTGTAATTATGCACACAAGAAAGCCCCTGCCCTACCTGGGTTAGGAGAGCACCTCCAGCTTTGCACCAGAATTACACAGGAGAGATGAGTCAAGAGGCCCCTCCTAAGGGGTCAAATTGAGGTAAATGAGCCCCACCTGTTCTGCGTTAGGGCAACAGAGCACCAACAGCCCCCAGGTGTTAGAAACAAACCCCCTACTTTGCCTTTGCTTGGGCTTTCTAGTGAGAGGGTGACCTGGCTGCAGAAAGGAGAGAAGGTAAAACCCAAGGTGCAATTTGCCTTTGTAGGAAGAGATCTGGGCTGCAGCAGGGAGATAAACAGTCCTGGGGATAGCTCGGAATGAATCTTGCACCAGCATTTTTGTTTGCAGGCCTGTTCCTTGCAATGTTTTAGTAGGTTAAGCACAAAACTGCCATCCCTCCATGTAAATAAAGGGATTTGTCATAAAGCTAACAGATCCTGCTCTGAAGTAGTTCCCCAGAATATGATGTGACAATGAGGTGCCTAAGAAAATAACTTTCCCACTGCCTTGGAAAAACCATTCCTAGGATGGTAACTTTCCAGCTGGGATCAATATGGGCTTCGAGAGAAAACAGGGGCCTGAAAGACTCTGTGTATGGTCTGCACAAGGAGAACAAAGGCAACAAATAAAACTGAGGTATTTGTAAAAGGTCTGTGTCTTACCCCCAGTTATCAGCTTAAAGGTAAGTTCTTGGAATGGTTACAGGCAGCCAGTTGCTCTGTGGGAATCTCATACACATCTGGCAGACAAGGAGCTGTAAACTGGTGCTTGTAGCCTTTGCCCACCCAGGAGATCATCCTGAGAGGTCCATGGTGAACCCCCACAAACTCTTCAGGTGCTATTCTCTGGCTGCCCCAGTGCTGCAAAAGGTGGCTGAGATTTTTTGTTCCAATGCTTTTACAGTTATATTGTGCCCAAAAGATTGAAGCAGAGAAACATGAGCCTGTGGCCTCCAAAACCCTGGGGCTTCACCAGAGTTTTGCAGTTCATTTACACTGAGTCAGGATTCGCTGCCAGGTTTGAGCCCCTACTGCCTCCCTCTGCTACCCTTCTGGACACACAGATTTCTCCTACAATTTCCCCCATCCTTTCCCATGGGCTTGTGAGAACAAAGAAGCTCATGTTTGACAATTACTCCACGCAGAATCATTAGGTGTGATCATAATAGTGATGGAAACCATTTACCTCACGGGTCAGTCCCACTTTCCTGGCCCAGCCTGCCACCTCCCTCTCTTGCTGGCTGTGGCAAGTTGGGCAGAAAGAGACTGACAGCTTTTAAGAGCTGTATTCTCACAAAACCAAAGTTATGAGGGACAGAGAGCGAGCGCGCTCGTTTCATGAAGAAATGCACTGACAGCTCATCCCCCCTTGTGTCCCTTCACGCACTCCAGGGCAATTGCAACAGCACTGAACATGGACTCATCCATCCAGGGGAGAACAAGGCTTCCCTCAAAGCCTCCTTTATTTACTCCAGTCAGCTGTGCTGAGGGTATCGATTCAATCAGCTATTTCCTTAACCATAAAACCAGATGTGCGCCGTCACGGCCCATCTACGGGGACTGAATCCATGCCATTTAGAAATGCAGAATAAAAATAAAAAAATCCCAAGAAAGCTGAGATATGCTGATGTTTGGAGCTCTCAGTTTCCTAGGTAAATTGCTTTCTTTTGAGTCA
The DNA here is from genome assembly GCA_013400575.1 of Peucedramus taeniatus. Classification (NCBI taxonomy): domain Eukaryota; kingdom Metazoa; phylum Chordata; class Aves; order Passeriformes; family Fringillidae; genus Peucedramus; species Peucedramus taeniatus. The sequence goes on from WBNO01030080.1 coordinate 676,003, forward strand.
CATTTATTTTTGTTACCTCCAAAGAAATGCTGTTTTAGCCGCATTTCTTGGAAACAGTGTTGAGATCTAATGGGTTGTTACTGATGTGAATTCTCAGGGTGGAGAAGGGAGGGAATGTAGTATTATCTTTGCTTCTGGGCATCAGCAACTTCTGCAAGCAGTGTGGTGCAGTGCATGCCATTCCTTGCTAAGGCAATTAATTACCTTGGTCCCTAATGAGAAGAGCTGTTCAGCTTAAAAAAACCCAACATTGGAGTCCTTTGGACTTAGTGTAGCTCTGGACATCTGTGTAGATGTGTGAATTAGGGAGGCAACACTGCTCAGTTTTCCTCTGTTTCCTCTCAGGCCACGTTCTGTTGTTTTCTCTGTACTTCTTATGGACACTACAGCTGAGGCAGGTCACTGCAGCAGTTCCTCCTTGCAGAGTCTCCAAGGAAATGTGGTTTGGCTTTGTTCTGCTTTGTCTACTGGGTACCAGCTCTCCAGGTCAGCTGTTTCCCAAGTGAGTCTAAGGAGTAGAGAAAAGGATCCTCATGGAGCATGTGAGGAGTTATCCACCTGCTGGGTCTTTCCTTCACCCCAAAGGATGCTGCAGGTGGGGAGCACACAGCCACATCCCACAGCCTGCAGATCCTGCCCTTGCTGGGATGGACACACAGGGTGAGCAAACATCTGCACAGGGGAGGCCATGGCCCAGCTGAGCCTGCAGCTACAGAGAGGAGCCTTTGTGTAGGAATGGGCTGGGATTTGCTGGCTGGAGGGTTCTTTCAGCAATGCAGCTGTAATATGCCACATGCCAGATTGTAGACATTCCTGGGGCAGCTTTCCAGAACGTGAATAAACTCAGGATATATGTGCAAACCCAGCACACAGTGTGGGCTCTGGAGGCCTGGAGGTAGCATGGCATTGCCTTTGCACATGCACAGCCTGAAGGGATTTCTTCAAGCCCAGATGTCCCCTTCAGTTCCAGGATCCACATGTGCTGATCAATTCTTGCTCTGTACTGGAGAAATTATCTCAGAATTCATACCTCCCCAATGCACAAAGACTCATTCTCATTGCACTGTCCCTTGGCTGCCCATTCAACACAACACAGCTCTGAAACACCACAAATATCAGCAGGGGGGCAATGGGAACATGAGACAGGGCTGTGCTACTCAGGGAAGCCTCCAGAGACTGCAGTGTCTGATCCATCCTGGGGTCCCAGTCACAAGGGTAGGAGTCACAAGTGATTCACTGCATAGGGAAGTGTTACTTTAGAAAATGAATGATTCAAATCCAGGAATTACTGAACAGCATTCAGGCAAGCCATATCCTAATGCCTACCTAAACAGCATCTGTCCTGTGACATTTAGCATTGCCTGGAAAAAAAAACCAGAGGGGAAATATGGCAGCAGAGACAACAAACACTTAAGAAAGACAAAGTGTAAATGCATCTCCAACAGCTGAGTACTCTCAGTCTCTAGGGAAATGTGCCTGCCCTGTAGATGTGGTTTCCTCTGGTGCAAGACCCCTCAAAAGAGTCAGTGGGGTCTTTCTGTTCATACAATCATAATGCCTTTGTGTAATTGAGCAACACTAATTAAAACCAAAAGGAAGGGAATATTTTCCAAAAATGTCTTGCTATTTTTCCTCCCCTTAAGAGAGTTTTCTGATATCTGAAGAGTGGAGCTCTGTGTGGGCATGGGCACACACAAAAATGAATCTAGAGATGGCTTGTGCCCCTGTCACAACTGTCACAGATGCAGAGAGAAATAAGTCAAGAGGAACAACAAACTCTGGAAAGTCAAACCTTGGATTTGAAAACAGGAAAATGTCTCATGTACTGTTCTGCTCCTGACCTGTACCTTACATTGAACTATTTTGTGTGTTGTTCTTTGTCTTCCCCAGAGAAGACAGAAACCAGACCTTAAAACATTCACAATGAATTTTCAAATCAATAACACGTGAGACTTTGTCTAAAAGGTAAAGTTGTTGTAAAAATCAATGTCAGAGAGAGCGCTTTGCCAATTCAATTATACTTGTTCCTCTCAAACTGACACCCAAAAAAAAAAAAAAAAAANAGAAAAAAGAAAAAAAAAAAAGTGGGCTTATTTCAAGCCCAATAAATGTTCCTTGGACTAACATCCCAATTTTGCAAATATTCTCAGGGCTTCTTATGCCAGCTCCCCTCAAGGGGTCATAATTAACTCTAAATAGGGTTACCTTGTTTCAGAATCAGTCTAATGTCAAGCAGTGTTTCTGCTTGTGTCCACAATTTTAAAATAATGTTGTATCCATTAAATAGCATGAAGGCTTCCCAGAAATGGGAACCATACGTCAAAATTTAAACACAAATAAGTGTGATTAGACATGGCAGCTGTCTAGAAAATATTCAGCTATTTCACTGAGTTTTGGGCAAAATGTGTATGATTGTACCTATTCCAGTAAGTGCAGAACCAGAAGGGCTCCCACATTACCCTTTGCTTCTCAAGGCAAATTTCATTTTAAAATTGACCCCAAAGCAAAAGAAAACAGCAAGATAAAAGTATAAACAGCTGTGCCTTCTGCTGGCTTAGCTGGAGACTTCAAGGAGTTTGAGATTCACTCTCTCAAAGCCATGTAGCACACAGCACCCAGCCAAACTGAATCCAGGCCTCTGTGGGAAGGGCTGAACGGAACAGCAAAATCCCAAGGCACAGAATGTCCTGGTGTCCAGGTAAAATCTTTGTCCAGTCCTTGTCAAGCCTACCAATAATCTTCCCACAGCTGAAAGAAAATGATTGGGAAGTAAATGCCAACACCAGTAATTCAGGTGCAAACCCAAACTCTGAATCACCCTCTCTTCTCTCACATGAGAGAAATATCCCATAAATATACAACAAATACAAAATCAGTCCCAGAAACACCCTGGAAATCTGTACTTGGTTATCTTGAAACTAAAACACGCCAGGAATTTGGGTAAGTTTTTGCTTACAGACTATCATTATTGGCACTTGATCAGATGCAGATAAGTTAAGTTTCCAGCTTGGGAAGAGAATAATGCAAAAAGGAATTGGAATAGATTAATTTCACATGTTCCATTTCAGGACAGGTAGGGTTTTTTTTAACCATTGAAGGAACATTAATATAAACCTGTGCTATAGCAGTAATTTCTAAGAAAGTTCTAAAGCTCCCAGTCTGTGAGTTTTTGCAATAATTAGAAATTTGGTGTTTGTTCAATTAAGTATGAAGTGAATAAGATTCAAAAGCTGTTGAGCACTTATTACTGTTTCTACAAATACTTGATTACATGCCTTGTTTGTCCCTCAACAGGCAAGGAATGGATTTCAGTGGTTTCCAGAGGAGAGTATGAACAGCACAGGAGCATGTTTTGAAAGGATGTGGCTATTTGGAGTAATGTGAGAGCTTCTGAAGGAAAAACAGCTTTGCTTTTTGGAACAGATGTCAGAACCCACTGCAGGCCATAACAATTGCTACTGGCACAGCTAATCACACACCACTATGAATTTCTTCTCCAGATCTTCAGCTCAACTTGCACAGTACAGAAAGAACATAAGGGCAAATGGAGAATGAAACAACCTGCAAGGAATGGTCAGATATGCAAAGTGAGGGGCTTGCCAAGATAACAAATCAGGGAAGAGGGTGTGTGGCAGCAGTTGGTGTTTGATAGGGGGGTGTGCCAAGTCTCCTCACTCACAGGTATCTCATAGAGAGGTCTGGGATCACCACTGCAAGATTTCTGCCTGGGGAAAAAAGGTGGGACATCCTGGAAAAGAGAGTATTGGAAAAAAAAAACAAACCAACAAACCAACCCAGAATCTAAGAATCAACCCATTTGTGATTGCTTCTCCCTGGAGGAATCACTTCAGGGAAATCCACATTCACTGCTGCTGCCCTACAGACTCTGACAGAGCCTCCCTCCAGCACCTCATTTTCCCTTGCTGAAACTACCATGTTAATACTCTTCTCACTGGGATACTGCAGACAACTGGTGTTGGTGAAAAAATCTGGAATCTGCAAGAGAACATTTCTAGGAAATGGAATTATATCACCAGGATTTATGATGAAAACCTCAGTAGCCAGAGAGCACTGTAGGACACAACCCTCAAAACATTCCCACCAAGCCTTCTTTTCTTCAAAGATCTCTGCTTATGCTGTAGAAGCAGTAAAATACTTTAAAAATACTGCATGGTCAATAAATGAAGCAATTGTTGAGCTACAGATCAATAGATCAGCTGGAAACACTAAAAAGAAATAAAATCACAGTGTTTTTAAGCTATTATCTCTTCTGCTGAAAAGGTACCATATCTGGTTCTTTACTTAAAATGTTGCTAGACAAGAGGGAAGAGATATTAAAACCCTTCCAGACTTTAAAGTACTAGAACACACTTTAGTTTTGTCAGAGAAGAAATGCACAATAGGAAGAGAATATCCTTGCAGTATCTCCTCACAAATTAACTGGCAGCTCTAAAGCAGTTGCTTTCCAAAAGCCTGGACTGATGTTACATCTGATCTCATGAAAATAGCCATAAAGTCTGACTTACCAAGATGACTCTGCTGGCTTTAAGCCTCAGTGAATAACATAACCCTAAAAATAGAGTTTGAGTCTATAAAAATCAAAACAAAGTTTGATGTAGAGACAGTTTTGCAAGCAAAAATGAAAATATTGAATTCTCCATTAGGAAAACACATATAATAGACCAGCTTGGGGAAAATCTGTTGAGCACCATGAACTTTGTGGATATCAGTATGAAAGGCAAAGCTCTTTGAAGAATAGAATCTCATTTTTATTGATTGTCAGAAAACTGAAATGTTTCTTCCACAAGGTGATGAAAAAATTCTTCTGGGACCTGGCTGTGGATATTGGGATTCATGGGCTCTTCTGACTTGTTTTAACTGAGCTGCTCCTGCATGGTGGGGATATTTCTATCCTCAGATATCCCTGCAAGCCAGACTATGCTATTTCTATTTACAGATGGGGAATAAAGACAGACAAGAGTCAAGGGCCAGATTTCCAACTGCACTTGTTTATGGAAATTAAAGGATTTCTTGAAGCACAGCTCAAACATGCCTAGACAAGGCTTGATTTCCTTCCAGCCCACTCCAGCGGGAGGCTCCAAAACAGCATAAAGTACAACACCTGAACACTATGATGAAAGGTGAGAACCATCTGCTGCAGAACCTGTTGGCTACTGTGATCCCAGTGGCTTTCCTGTGCTCATCCTCACTATGACAGTCTGGAATTCATGCTGGCCTTGAGACTGTGAGTGGTGCAGCTTCTAAAATGCAACAGTGAGGATGCCATCAATATCTGTTCCAGTCTGTTCAGATGTCAACAACCACACCACAAGGGAAGGTGTCTTGAATGCCTGACAAATGGTTTCCATGAAGTTTTGGGGAGGAGTCTAGCTTTTCATGTGAATGCTGGGGAGGACTTGATAGATCAGGGAGTTTCTGCCAAAGAACTCTGCCTCTACTCTTTATGAATCTTGATGAAACTTTTAGACCTTCTCTTTATGACTTCTGAACTTCTTTAAAACCAGGACAAACCCAGTGTCCCTCTCCTGGCAGTAACAATGCTCAGGGCCCTTAAGAGAGACTGTCCAGAGCTGCAATTACTTAGGGCAAATCTGAACCATTCTTTAGCAGTACATTTCTCTCTTAGTTTATACTGGAGCAGACTTGGGATAAGTCCAAGAGTAGTTCTTCAGTTATCCCATGGTGTTGTCTTAGATATAAACTTAGGAGGTGCAGAGCATCCTGCATCTGCATGGATGGATCTACATGTAGATCTCCATCTACACTGGTTGTGTTCCTGCACAGCAGATCCCTGAGTGAGGCTGCAAGCTGCCAGCAGATAGGGAAGGGGGGGGATTTGGGTGTACATTCTGCCAACAAAGTGAGCAGCCTTTAAACATACAGGGTTTCAAATGTGATTAAAAGTCCAGGTAGCCTCTAAGGCAGAAGAGAATAATCCCTCTGTCTCTGTGAAGTCCCTTCCTTCCAGCGGCTGTGCTGGCTGTTGAGGCCCAGCCAGAATGAAGGATGCTTTGCATGACTTTCAGTGTTTACTCCCACAGGAAGCACAGTATCCTGTCTGGCTCTTGGTATGCTCACCACCTGACTCCAGCATGCTCCAGACAGCGAAGCCTTTTTACCCAACTGGAATGTGCAGCAGTTCAAATGCCGGGAACAAAATAAGCAAGAAGGGCTGCTCTGCTGACTGGGAGGTCAGGGCACTGTTTGCTTAAGGGTTAGCTCTGAACTGGGCTCCTTCTGCCACGGGCAGGCAGAGGGGCTCAGCACTGTGTGGCTGTGCCTGTCATGACTCACAACGGGGACTTCTAGGGAGCTGTGAGGCTCCACACTGCAGCCTTTGGCCAGCTGGGAGGGTGGCTAGTAAAAAACAAGGCCATGTCCAGATTATCAGAGTGAGTTAGAATTCACTCTGAAAGGCCAAGGGATGGTGAGTGGGTCTCCAGAAATGGTTCTTCCAAGTGACATTTCTGTGTTGGGTGTTGTAACATCATCATAATAAAGAGCAATTCCCCTGGCCTTGCATTTGGTACTGATGCATTTGGTAGCACACCGTGCTTGGGTTCACCATTCACAGGACATGGATAGACTGGAAAAGGTCCAGGCAAGAGCCATGAATTGAATAAAAGGTTACAAAATAAGTTTCAAGCAAAGCATCCAGTACTGCAACTTCTTCTTGTTACAGAAGAACAAGAAACATAACTCTGTTGAAGCAGAAAGTTCAACATAACTCTGTTGAAGCAGAAATACAGGGAACAAAACTGACCAAATACTTCATTCTGGCAGAAAAAACATAGATTTGGTGGCTGGGGGCTGAAGTGAGAATTTAAAGTAGCAATAAAGTGAACATTTCTAATAAATGCAACAATTTACTAAGGTAGCAATCAACCTTTCACTACTGGCAACTTTTGACGCAGACTTGACTCTTTTCTCAAACACATATTCAAGTCAAAGGACATTAATTTCAATTTGATTTTGATTACTACAGTCTGTATTATATGGAGGATCAGAACTGATGCACTCGTGGATTCCTACTCTGTTTCTAGAATACTATGAATCATCCCAGAAGTGTGGGAAACCTCTGACTCCCCTTTGTACAGATATTAACCTTGAGATATTTGTTACTAGTTCTGCCCAAATGCCCCAAAATTTACTGCCTGATCACCAGTAGTGCCTCCCAAGGAGATGGCTCATTGCTGAAGCCATGCAATTTTTCCTCCTTAACTCGCATTTTTGGAGTTGAATAAACTTAGGGAAAGTTCACAGAAACATGTGATCTGTAATTTCATACAATAACTAGCTGTAAACTCTCTGTCTGTGTTGATTCAGAAACGAAGAAACCCCCAAGTTTCTTAAAAACCAATTAAATACTCCTCTGAACAGCACACAAATGTACAATCTCAGGTTGCATATAACACAAAACCAGCCCAGCATTTTCCTCCTAATAAGCATAGCAATGTAAACACAACTACAGACATTGTTTTCTAATTAGAAGAATGTACCATGAGATGTTTACAGACCCCTATGGAAATGTACAGACATTTGGTTGCCTAGCAAATGAAGGAAATGGAAAAGTCTCTCAGCTGGGACACTCATAATTAGGTTGGCAAAGGGAAAAATAAAAGGTCTAGAAGCAAAGAGAGGCAACAGTCCCACGCTGACCCAGGAAAGGCTAAGATAGTGCCAAGGAGAGGTACATAAAGGTGAATTTTCCAATGTTTTTATTTGAATATTAGCTTACCATAGTTCTGTGTGTGAGCAGTGAATTTGGGCTGCCTGCTGGAAGGACTCAGTGGGAATGCTGACACATGGAAGCTGCTGTGTGGCCTTGTCTCCGTGGGACATGTTCTTGATGTTGATACTTGGCAGGGCCTGGGAACTTCTCTCCTCCAGGGCAGGATGTTGCTGGACAGACACTGCATTTATGGGAGACAGATCCAGTGTGCTCCAGAGGCAGCAGCTCCTGTTTGTGAAAAACATCAGCAAGAGAGGCCTGTTTGACACGGGGAGGTAAGACCAAAGGGATGTGCCACAGCACCTGCAAAATGGGCTTCCTGATGGCTGAGTAGCAAAATGCTTTGGCCAGCTGGATTTCCAAGGCTCCACCATTCGTGACTGTGGCCTGGGTCTCCAAAAGCAGAACCTCCTGGAGTCTCAGCACAGCTGTGCCTGAGAACTGGTCCACCACAATCCTGCAACCCTGCCTTTGCTGTGAGCCATGGAAAGCAATTCCTACACTGCTGGCTTTTGTGCTTTAATAAATAAAAGACTTGAAAAAGACAATTTTTACTGCCACCAAGGCTGGCTCCAAAATAGAAACTTTGCAGTTTTGATTCTGTTGGTGTCACAAGGAAACTGTCCCCTTATGTACACAGCAAGCAGATCTCCTTCCAAATTCTCACAACTTCATGCTGATGCTGGCTGCATCCTCTGGGAAAGTGAAAATAACAAAGCCTGGTGGAAAGAAGCAATATGTTTTCCTTGGGGTAAATTTCCCACAAATAAATGTGGGAAAAGGTATCACGCACTTGCTTGTGAAAGAAACGAGTTTCTCAGGCATCCTCCCCCATTGTGGTATTGGTTACCACAGAAGAAACATTTTCCATCCCAACTCCTACCCATGGTTACATCAGACAAAGCTATGGCCAGACTGTGCTTTCTTCATACAACATTCCTTATCCCTGGAAAAGCAGGAGCAAACCTGTCTGTGCAGCAAGAGTCAATCCCACAGCACCACTGCAAGCATCTCCTGGCCTGAGCTTCTCCTTCCACGCTGCTGCAGCTCGAGGGTTTTACCTCATAGTGCCTGGGTTTGGAAGGGGAGGGGAGGGGAGTGTAAAGTTGCTTTGATATAAAGATTGCTCTAATTTACAGGAGCTCTTAATACCATGTTACACAGCTTAACCACATACATGAATCCTGGATATAACTTGAAGAGAATTTGGTTTAAGAACCCTTGAATTTTAGGTATGGGAAAAAGCCTATCAGTTTCAGGTTGTTTATTTATGATGGGGTGGTGGGAACGTAGGTGAAATTAACTTTATAATAATCAGCCAGCTCTGCTTTTGGCCAAACAACTTCTACATCTAGCAAATTGTGTTGCAGCATTTTTAATCCCTTTTAATCCCACTTTTATCCCACAGACACTTCAGATCAGCAGTTTTCAAGCCTCATGACGTTTATTTTCCAGTGAAAACATAATGCTTTAAACTGCAAATTTTAACTTGCAGATAATATCTTTCTTATCCCTTTGAACCCTCAGCAATAGCACATCTCCCTCAATGGTTCTGCAGAGCACAGGGATACAGCCACTGCCCAGAAAAACAGCTGTATTTGTGTCACTCAGCCCTGGGATTTCTGCACAACTAGAAATTTTGCCTGGCTTTAACACACAGGAATACAAGGTGTGGTGGAGCAGGGGGAAGGGATGTTTGCAATGGCTCAAATCTACAAAGATGGTTTCCAGCTGCATTTCACATATGATTTGGGGTTTGGATGAGGTTTTAACAGAATTTCTCCATGAATTATGCAAGAGGCTGCTGGAACACTGCAAGTACACAGAGGCACAAAGAGATTTGTTGAAGCAGCCCTTAGACAACCCACTGGCATCTGACACACGAACCAAATCAAAACCCACTCCCAAAAGGCAGAGAGTCTTAGGCTGGGGAGGGAAAGAGAGGAGAGGACCCCAGTGCTGCGGGTGCCGGGGTGGGCACACGGTGGGTGACCTGCTGCAGTACAGCACTAGATGGTGCTGTATTTTAGAAATAACTCTGCCTCGTGGGTCCCTTTATGTTGGATGCAGGCTCAAAGATGTGGCAAACACACACAGGCTCCTTTTGAGAAACGCTGCTGCTCTTTTCAAGGAAAGTATGGATTTTCCTTTATGTCTGTTTATAGCACAGGAGTTAATACAGACTATGAATTTGTAACTGGGGAATTGCCAGTTAAACTCTCCAAGTGCTGCTGTTTCATTTGGGTGTGTGATGGGAACTTCAGAACGCTGTAAAAGTGTCAGGAACAACACTGTGTCCATGTTTACCTTTCCCTGGTTTAGCCTCTTGCTCCTGATTTAGGCTGGGGGCAGTCTCCAAAAGCCCAGCAGCAGAACTGCACTCCCTCACCAGAAACTCAGAGCATTCAGTTCTGCCAGCAAAGCTCTGGCCTGCACAGGAACACTGTCACCCTGGGAAAGTGGGTGGCACTGAGCGTGTGGCTGGTGCCAGGAGAGTCTTCAGTGGTGTTTTAGAGAAGCATCCACCCTTGGGTTGTTACACTGCTACAGACTGTTCACGAGGAGCTGGGACCCCATGCTCCCCACTGGTGTCACTCCTGCAGTAGGGCTCTTCCCATGGGCACCCAGGTGAAGTGGAGGAAAACAACTTTTAAATTAGTGGCCTAAAAAGCCATCTGTAGAAGAAGATGGGTGGCCTCCAGGGTTTACTCCTCCTGCTGTTTCTCACTGCACTTGTGCTGGTCTGTGGTGCATTTCTGAAGATGCCGGGCACACATTCAGAGCTGGCCCATTACCCTCACTCCCAGAGACTCCAGCAGGCAGAGCAGGTGCTCAGCAGTTGGCTGGATCCAGCCTGGGCTGCAATGGGCAAAGCCTTCTATCAGCTCTCCCTGGGGTAGGAAGGGCTCAGAGACACCTGCTTATTCCAGTTGGCCATCCAAGGAAGCAGGCACTCTCTCTTCCCTCCTGCTTCGCTTCCAGGCACAAGTGAGTTTGGTTTCCTGGCCACAAACAGGGCAGCCTGAGCCAGAAAAGGGTAATTAATGTCAGAAAAGATCAGGGACACAGCACAGCACAGCTCACTTGGCAGGAGCACAAAGCAGGGAGGGGGAGAGATGTCTTTTGGAGAGCCTGCAAGAGGCCAAAGCAGCCAAATGAGCTCTGCAGTGGCTGGGCCAGGTTGTTCACATGGCAGTCAGTCCCTTCAAGGGGTCATTTAACTTCCTCTATGGGGCATCAGCAGCCCAGACACAGCTTTTTGGTAGGGAAGGATAAGGCAAATGTGGGTTTGCCTCTCCTTATAAGGTGTGGATGAAAGGACAAGGCAGCTTCAAAAGAAATATGAGCCTGTATGGAAGTCTGTAGGATGGAGGTTGGCACAACCAGCGTGTCTGCAGGGATGCTCAATGGCTGAGTGAGAACAGGCCCATCCTGGCTGTGTGCCGAGCAGCCTGTCCCATCACACAGCATGGCAAGGTTTAGCTTGGCAGCAGAGGTGGTGTCTGGCTGCCAGAGCCTTGGAGGGAAGTCAGGAGCCAAGGAAGCACCGTTCCAATGGGCTAATGAACTCATGCTCAGGAGTTTTGGCTTTGCTAAGAGTCAGCGGTTAAACAGAGAAGGAAGATTTGTGATCACTGCTTCATAGTCTGCACAAACCCACCATTTTCAGGGGGCCTAAAAGGATGGGGTCTCCCACCTCAGGTAAAACCCAGGTGTTGTGGGATGTGCTGTGCTCCAATGCCAAAGCAAGTGTGGTAGCTAAATTATATTAAGATGCCAAAATGCATCCTAATGCTGTGGGAATTAGCACTCTACAGCACACTCCAGTGCTCTCAGCAGGAGTTGCCTCCTCTTATCCCCAGGTCCCTCTGGCATCTGTAATATGACAAAGGATGCCAGTCCCAAGGACTGTGTATAGACTGAAGCAGGGATAAGCAGAAAGAAAGAGGACACTGTCTGCAGCAGACAGCAGGGCAATAGTGTGTCATGTCATACCTGAGGATGCTATTTTGAGAGCTCAAGACAGGATGAAGGAAGTAGAGTTATTAAACTCACTGGGAAAAGGCATTGGAAGTGGCTGGCACCTGTCCCAGACTGGAGAGAGAGAGAGGCTCTGCAGACAGCCCAGGAAAACCAAAACATGCCTTCCCTTTCATAAGGAAGAGCAGCCAAACTGGGGCTCAGCCTTGGCTCAGAGTCCACCTGCAAATTGTCTGCCACAGTCTGTTCTCACCGCCGAGTGTCGCGTGGGCAGGAGGAGCAGTCGGTCAGAACTTATGGCCAAATTCTTAAACCAAATTCTTAAACCTCTCCCCATCCTGTTCACAACTAATTCTGACAAGGAATAGGAATCAGAGCCCTAAGCTCTCCAGTCCTTGTTCTCCTCTTCCTCATCTGTCAAACAGGCAAACTGAGGCACACTGTGCCACTGCCTCGCTCTCTCTCATCCCAGGCTCTGCCTACTTCACCCAGCTCTCAGAACTTTGCTCATTCAAGTTATGTCTCCTTAGAGTTTGCCTATATCAGACATTACATTTTCACATGGAATTTGCTGCATTTCAGCACATTCTCTCTAGCAAAGGCATGACTGGTTTCTATCTCTAAGTGTGATTAATTCTGTGGCAAGGGCAGCAGATTCATAGAAATTCTCAAAAGAAAATCCATCATGGGGAGGCACCGGAGGCTTCTCCCACTGCAGATTTCTGTGGGGAAAAAGGTTTAAGTTTGCTACTGCAGGCTTCAATGCTGGAAGAAACTACCCCTGATGCTGAGCTGCAATAGCCCACAACTGTGAGAGAGGCTGATTATGGCTGGGACTGCCACACAGAGGGACCTGATGTCTTCCTGGATTATCCCCTTAGAAATCCAGGCTCATACTGGATGTGGCTGCCAGCACAGTGACTCTTAGCTCTCATAGCAGGAGAGCCTGATGGGCAGGGGATACTTTTAAGCAGAACAGAGATGTAAAAATCCTGCTTTCAATTAATTGCATCACCAGGGAACTGGAGGGCAATTTGGATTAAACTGTTGAGGCTCTTTCAATCACTTCCCAGGGGAAGATCCAGCAGGAGTGAAGGATTCAGCCAGAAATGACAAATAGGGAAGTGAGTGAAATGTGGGGAGAGCATTACTTCTGCCCTTTGTAAAATTCTGGTTTACACTGATCCAGACCCCACCACTGCCAGCAGTGGGGAGATGTGGGGAGTCTGAGGCAGCTGACACAAAACCTGCCATGCACAGTGAGGGAGTCAGTGCAGAGGGGTCTGCTGCTTGCTGGGGTAGAGGCTGTATGGCGAATAAAGGGATGCCTGGGGATCCCTCAGCAAAAACAGAGCAGTGCCCTGCTACCCTCACATACCAGTTTGTGTGTGGCCCAGTTTCTGACTCCTCATAAAGTAGCCTCTGTTCTAGAGGATCCAACTTCTCACTCTCTCCACGGGCAAAGCCAGGATTTTTTTGGGTTCATGCCTGATCTGCCTTGCTGCTCCTTCCTGAGTTAGAAAGTATGCACTACTGGCAGCAAGAAGCACAGCCTCCTCTCCCCACATAATGCCAAAGACTCATTTATTCTCTTTGAGTTCAAATAAAGCTCTACTGTTTTGTAGTGTCAGAACGGGCTGGTTTTTGTTTTATAGCCACTGATTAGATGGGATTGCTTCAGCTGCCTCACAGCTCCAGGCTAGCAGGGCACCACTCAGCTCCTGTGCATCAGCCTGGCCAGCTCTGGGAAGCATCTCTCACTCCCACCTGGATGCCCAGCAAGTCAAACCAAGTGATTCTCTGGCTCCTCCACTGTAAATCAGCCTAGGAATTGGAAGTGGGGCTGGAGTGTGTCCCCAGCTCATGTTCCCCCAGGCACAGTGCAGGTACCGGTAGGTATCTGGATATGATAAAAAAGCTGTTTTGGGTAGAAAGGTGGAGTTTGGTGACTCAGGGCATGGCTCTAGAAGGGTCTTCAGGCCTTAAAGCAGCTATCCTGTGCAGATGAAGAGACCAAAAAAAAAAAAAAAAGGCATTTCATGAAGCAAAGCTAGTGTTTCAGTGGTATATAATTAAACAAGTGGTTCAGTCCAGACTATACCCAGAGCAACAGCTAGGAGCAAGTAGAACAAATCTATCTGAGTTCAATTTACTAAAACAACATCTCCCCCCCCCCCAAAGTAGCTGGAAATCCTTTGTATCTGCATTTTAATTGTGTCATTTCTTTGCTTTTAAAAGTCAATGAATGCCAGATGTCCCTGATTTTAGTTTCCAGCAAACAGGTATCTTGCCCAAACCATCCCTTTTAAATTAAGCACAATTTGCTGCTAAGTTGGTTTTGTAAAAGTGAGAAGGGGCAGGGGGGAAGGGACATGAAAAACCCAAGAACTGCCAGCATTATCATGTGCAAAATGAGTCTGAAGGAAACTGGGGACATGCAGCTGTCAAGGCAAACAGCAACAGATTGAGGCCATGGCATGAAGCAGCATGGAGCTCTAATGAGCAGGAAGAGCAAAGCCAGAGCCACAATTTTATCCTGTGTTGATATTCTACAAGAAAAATGATCACAGAGAACATTTATTGCCCCCCTAACAAGATCAAGCTTAATAACAAAGCTACACATGTTATTTACTACAATGTTTGCCTATTGCATAAGCAGCAGTGCCTGTTGCCTGGATCCTTGCTGCCTGCTGAGGTCTTTTCTCTCAGGCTGGCTGTTTCCCAGAGAGGTGGGTCTGGAAAACTCTGGATGAGTGTGTGAGGAAGAATCAGATGCTGGGGGATGGTGCTTTTACATGGATTGCACTGGGCACAAGCTTATCCAACACTGGGCAACAGCTTATGGACAGACACATTAAACAAACCCCAGTCCATGGTGCTGCTCCTTCCCTTTGCCCACAGCTCTCATTCCCTGTGAGACACAGGTCTGTAATTGGCACAAGGAGCTTATCCCAAAGTCAGTTTCAAATTGGAGTGACCATCTAGTATGTCCTCCTGAAGTCCCCAGAGGATTAATGTTCACAGGGCCTTCTGCATAGAAACCAAACCCCATCCACATAAATAGCAAGCCTGGATAGAATAAGTGCTTATAATGCAGAGAAACTGAGGATATACTGGGGAGAATGCAGAAAACTCTGAGATGCACAAAGAATGGCAGAGATGACAGCACAACAAGACTCCAGAACTGCAGGGGAGCAGCACAGTGAACTCATCAGCTCAGAAGAAGAAGAGACACACGAATGAGCAGCCACTGCTCCTGTACTTAGAGGCTTCCTGCCTCCAGCTCTTGAAGCAGCAGCATGTGCTCATTATATGAGTTTCCCAGAGTGCTCCACCCCAGCACAAGGACACTCAGGGAAGGCAGGACCTATTTAGCAGTGTAACCACCTAAATGGTTCAGCAGTTCTTGCTCTGGAGAGCCCTCTCAGATGGGCTGGTTGTTACCTGCTCGCTCACACCACCTGCCACACTCCAGCTTAGGCCCTGCTAGAACAGGTGTGCTGTGAGCCATTTCTCTCCCACCCTTCTCCCATGGCCATGAATTTCTTCTGATTTGGACTACTTCTCCATGAAATGAATGTATGCCCTAATATATAATTTTAATAAGACATAGAGGATCTGCTTTTATCACATCTATTAGAACATGCCCGGGGGTCCAGATGGGGTAACTGGCCCTGACACAGCAAAAGCAGAGGTTCCAAAAAATCCCCCAAACACAGCACAATAGGGAAGGAAGATACATCTTCATCTGTCATGCACTGTTTTACAGTTACACCCTGTGGGTGCACAAGATTAATTGTCTGGGTATGTTTGCCACATGTGAAAGCATCCCAGGAGCAGTCGAACAGGAACATGAAACTATTGTATTTTTATACTGAAATAATTTCCTACCTTTCCTTTTTACCTCTGAAAGACATGAAAAAACCTGCAAGGAAACAAGCTAGAGGATACAAGGACAAAGGGATGGAGGATACATGTGGGCCAACTAACAGAAGAGGACTCAGCAAACTGAAAAGGAAGAGATCCAGCAGGTAGTGGAAAAAAAAAAAAAAAAAAGAATAAAGGGATTTCTTCAGCTTGGGAAAGGAGTGTCTAGGTAATTTCATTGTGTTTTTTCAGTCATGCTGCTGCCATGAGGTATCAGGCAACATGACTTCCAACACTGCTGATGTAATGCAGAGGGAAGCAGGAGGAAATTAATTTCTGATATGCCATTTACCCACAAAAGACTTGAAGCATCAAACAGACAGTCAGTAGCCACCTCAAAGGGGGAGGTGTTTGTGTGGCCTTTGTGATGGCTGAGCTCCTGAGCTTCTACTGAACCACACTGTTAATGTATTTCCAGTGTTGGAGCTGCCAGGAAAAGGTGGATGGGTAATGCCACACAGAGCCAGCTGGTGCTTGCTGCCCTTGTTATCAGCTGGCTCAGGTTTCAGTGTTAACTCTGTGCCTGAAGAAAGCCATATGCAATACAGCAGGGCTAACATCTGGCTGGGAGGTCTTTGAAACAAATGGACTCATCTCATCCTTCAATATCCCTGTTGTACCAGCAGGTCTAGCTGCAGAGTTCAACAAGATAGATTTCCAGACCTGTCAGAGCCCTTTAATTCCAGGGTTCAAGCATGACTCTGGGATTCTCAGCCTGCTAAGGCAATGGAATCCCCATCCAAAATACTCGCCAGTATTTCAAGGTACACCTGCTGCTGTGCAGCAACAGGCAGTGCTGCCTTACAGATAACTCTTCTTGTAGTGATGAATTAGAGTCTGTAAAACTTAATGTACAGCAGGGATCTGCTGTGTCCCTTCTCCCAAACAGGGGCTGACAGAAATGCTTCTGCTCTCACCTGCAACAGAGTTCATCAACTCACAGTGCACCTGAAATTCCATCAAAATATAGAGCCACACACACACAAATGTGTATAGTTGTATATATATACATTCCCACAGAAATAAAGCCACATCAGGACATGTACCCACATCATCCCTGCCCAGGCAGATCTGCAGGAAGAATATTGACAACATGTGTTGTTGCTTGGCAGAAATGAGGTAGAACCCATTTTCAGGCTCTAAATGCAAAATCTCCTCATTTGCAGAGACTAAATAGGCACAATTGATCTTTCATGCAGGAGTCCTCCCCATCAACTTTCTCCCAGGTCACCACCACAAGTCAAGAGTAAATGAGACATGCTGCTTTCCTCCACAATGAGTGAAAAAACAGGGGATAGGCATGACAGAAAGAATTTGTTAAATACTACTCTAAAGAGCCTGTTCTACTCCTCACTGACCCATGTGTAACTCTCTTACAGCTAGTTGGGACACATGCATGAAAATGAGGAAAGAATTTGGCATGTGGGCTTTGAAAAAACATCTGAGAAAGCTCCAGCCTACTAGCACTATTTTTTAAAACCCATCATGTTTTCTCTGGGGCAGGAAATTACATTATCTTAATTTAACAGATAAAAGGATGGAAGCACTCAGACCCCCCCCAAGGTAACCTCCCCTTCAGGGGTGGAGCCATTCAGAAAAGTTTTCCTTACCAAACTCTTTTGCTTCAGCCCAAGTCAGACGTCCTGGACACTTGCTCTCTTCTGTTCCTTAGCTATTTTTAATTCTTTTTACATCTCCAGCAAGCAGAACTGTGAGTGTACCAGCCACAGCATCTCCATTTCAAATGGTTTGGCTCTCCTTTCCACAACATTATTTCCTGACTCTTTTTCCAGCCTGCAGCTTGCTGAGCAGAGGATTAGGATAAACTGAATCAGGCAGAAAAAGGTTTTTTTCTGCATGGCCTGCAAATATTACCTTTTCTCTCCAAGCTCAAGTACCCAGCAGCTCCCTGTTCTTGCCTTGCACTGGATACACAGAAACCTCCCTAAATTATGTGCATGTGCTCAAAGGGATTGTTTTGAAATCAAACCTTCTGAAGTGTGTCTTGAGCCCAGCTCAACTTTGGACACACTGTTGAAATTTGGATTTAATTAATTCCACTTGAGTTTTGAAATGGTGCGATACATTTTTCAGAGGTTTTTTTCCCCCCCATTTCCTGGATCAGAGCCTCAACCACATTCATGGAAACACTGAAGGAAAAAAAAATCCCTAGCAATAATTCACCAAGTGGGAACTGAAAACATTTGCTGAAGAAGAAGGAACCTCTTGGTCTTTGGATGCTGGGAATAGTTCAGTCCCTCCTCCCAATTCCCCAAGGCTCAAATGGCCCTTTTTCCGGCAGAGCTGTGGTTATTTGAGCAAGTTGCCCTGGGGACAAGTGCATGTTACTTGTAGAATTTGGGCTAGAAAGATCAAGCACATGGATTTGTAGGCAAGAAGGGCTTTGTGTTTTAATAACTGCCAACAGCCCCACAGAAGAGACAAGCTTGCAGGATGAAAAGTCCTCCTTGGCAGAATTTAACTCAAAGCACGCAGGGAACAAGAGGCAACTTTGTCAGCATCATCTCTTTTAACACTGCCTCATCTTGCATGCAACAAATGTACCAATCCTGGAGCCACAGAACCTCCACTTGGTGTTTCTCTCTTACACTGCTGTTTTTTGGAGATGTTTCACAGTTACCATGTGCCCAATGAACAGAATCCCATCTGCATCACAGAGGCCTGGAAGGAGGATTAAGAAAGCAAGAGATCTCAACAGAGAAACTGTACAAAGTCTCCATCATTCTGCATTTCTCTGCAACTCAGTGAACTGAATGCTCTCAAAAGTTCCAATGCCCTCTGGCCATGGTGGATGGAGAGGACTCCCTCTTCACTCAGCCCCAGCCCCATCTCTGTCTTGGGGCAAGGGAAGTTCTCCTCATTCCCAGACAGTGGCCAGCACATCCTCAAGGGCTGCAAAACTAAGTGATTCCATTTCCTGATGTTCAGCTATGCCAGTAGCACACAGCAACCATTGCCAAATTTCTCTCTGATGAACACTGGATACAGTCAGAACCTGAACTTCCTAGGCTCTGCTCATGTTTTCCAAAAACCAAACCCCAATTTTATTAACAAACAGAGGAGGAGATCTAATATGCACAAATCTATCAGAAATTAGGTCTTGATTAGCAATGAGCATCTTTGCAAGTGATCTGCCAGGTAAAAATTGGTGACTGAAACTAATCTGAAACAGGAGTTAAATTCTGAATACTGGCCTGACTAGAAGGAGAGCAGATTTTGAAGTAATTGCTCCCTTCTTGAAAAACATTCAGAGCAGCAGAAAGTGTTAATGTGTGGTCATCACCCAGCTTCCATTATTTAAGCTGCTAGCAGGTAAAAAGAACTGCCAACCTGCATGGAAAAAAACATCCATCTATTTCCCATCTGTCATATTTTCTCAAATCCATTCCACATAAATCTGAATACACACGAGACAAAGTATATACCATTGGCCTCAATTCCACTTCAAAAATATACAGCACGACCAAAGACAAACCACAATCCCACAACTAAGCACACATTTCAGGACACATGCAGTATGCAGCCATACTTTCCTTTACTGCTACAAAGAAATAATTTCACCAGTTCTGTACACCTGTGTTTAGTGATTGCTAACTGGGTCTCACTCCAAGATTCTCATCACCTTTAATGACTGCTGACCCTTAAAAACCAGCAACACCCGGACTGGATTGGGTCCAAATTTCCAGGACTGCAGACCAATAGTGTCCAGTCTATATGCAATGGTGTCTGTAGGTTTTAGCCCTCTGAGTGACACTTTGTGATGCAGAGAGGAGACAGCAGTGCAGTCTGACACCTCTCTTGAATGGCCACTGTCTCCCTCCAATCCCTGCTAACCCAGGCACTGGGTAGTGAAGGAGGGAGTTTCTTCATAAGCAATGGAAACCAAGAGTTTAAGATGAAGAGTGCCACCTTAAACTTCTGTGAATTACCAGGGATGGGTAGAAACTTTAACAGAACATTTTTCCATCAGTAAAATGATTGTCCATTGACAGATAAAATATTTAGGTGAAAATCAGCACCTCAAAATGTAAGTGGAAGAGAGATTACTTCATTTTGATCATCTGGAAAGAGAAATGATCCAGTTTGGTTTGAAGTAACTAACTCAACAGTTAAACAAAGTGAAAAAAAAAATTAAAATGGGAATGAGTTGAGGCTTTTGCTTGAACCAAGATGCCTCTTAAATGTCTTGGCATGAACAGTGACTTTCCCAAATCTCTTTACGCTGTTTATTTCTAAATACCGGATGTCTGGTTTGCTCAGAGCGTGTGTGTGTGAAGTATTTGCCTGACTTGTCTGCCCCAATGTCACAATGACAGCACAGACTTCAAGAACTCCTGGCACAGGGAGAACACACAGAAAGCAGACAAAGGGTAGAAGAGAGCATATATTACATTTGGAACTGCTTTTCCAGTAATATGCACTAGGGTTCTCCTCCATGGCAATGTGGGGAGTCTAAGTGGTGGTGTCACCTGGCACAGAGTGGCTGAAGGGAACCAGCACAGAACATACAAGTGAAAGCTCAGTTTGCCTCCCCAGAGAAGCCAATGGCTTTGCCTACACCCAGTTGGGTTTCTTCAGAAACCGTTCCTGTATTTCTGGGGAGAAGCTTTGCAATGCAGAATAAAAGCTTGTCCTGCCCTGTGGCTTCTCACAGAGGGTTTGCCCAGTGCCGTCCCCAGCACAGCACAGCCCTTGGGAGCCAGCACTGCAGAGCCATGTGACATCACAAGGGTTGTTATTCCATCCTGCTCCTTCCAGCACCCTGACAGGAGAAGCTGTGCTAATTACTGGTAATCAATTGCAGACTTGGTTTACAATGATCTAATCTTCAGCTTCATAGCCAAACCACTGCACCTAAGCTCAGCTAAAGATGCTGGTCACCCACCATCAACAAGGTGGCTAGGGTAGGAACACCAAGCCTCTGTCTCCTTCCACATTTAAGAGAAAAGCAGTATTCCTGCTGCTGGGCTGCTGCCAGAGCTATTTCCTTCAAGTGAACCTATGGTGGACAGCAGACCTGTGCAGTCAAGAATTTAACAAGCCAAAATGTCTCCCATGATATTTGGGCTACTAAAGAGAGCCAGCCCAGCCCAGCAGGTTTCCTCCAGCAGCTTGCTAAGCTGTCAGCCACGGATGCCCCTTGCTGTCTCCACACACAGGCTGGCAGCACAAAAGGGCCAGGCACGCTCCTGGACTTAACAAACCACAGAAAGCCCAAATCAGCATGACAGCAGACACAAACAAGAATGTAATTAGTGCTGGATTATAAATCTCTGGCTAGGTACCTGGAAACACTTGCATTGTGAGAGAAAGCAACAGCCTTGCTCATGGCATTTGGGCTTAATTTAGGTCACGATTACAGACAGGGTGCTCTGAGCTGGCAAGGGTCAGATGGCAAATCAAAAACAGGCTCGTATTTGTCTTGCCTCCTGCTGCTAGCCTCACCTTTCCAGCCCCACGGCCCAGACAGAGGCAAGCACTGTTCTCCCCTGGCCAGCTGGTGAGCAGCAAGTGTGGTGCAATTTGCGCTTACTCTGCTTGCACTGTGTCTGTCCATGGAACAGGAGAAAAGACAACATTGTTGGGTTTTTTTTGCTCTAAAGAGCACTTTTAAAATCAAGAAAGCAGAGATGTCCAAACCCAGCAAGGAGAGTGTGCAGGTCAGCTTCTGTGTGGGGGATCTGAGTTAAAGACAGGCCCTGCACAGTCTTATGATCAGGGAACCCAGAGACAGACTTTGGGAAAGGTCTCAGGGCAGGTCTGCAGCTCCAGCTCACAGCCCAGAATGTTTCTTGTCAGACAGGGTGACAACCCAGAGCATGGCAGATCCAAGACCTTTGCTGGCTCTCAAGCACACAGCAGTGAGTAGGATCTAGCAGTGAATTTAGAAACTCCCTGCCATCCCCAGAACCACAGGGTGCCAGTTGGATCTACAGCTACCACAGTGCAGGCACGACTGTCTGAGCAGCCTCCCAGCCTTGACAGAGAGAGGAAGGAGCCCTGACTCACCCAAAACTGGAGGGGAGGTGCCAGACTCCAGATATTGACATCCCACCACTGGATCCTGCCATCCCTCCTGAAGCATTTCAGGGCTGGTTTTCATCCTTGCTTGAGCAGGATGGAGAAGCCAGGATCTGACCAATCCAGGAGGCAATCCTGTGAACAGAGTGTGGAAGGGACTTTAACAGGAACATTAATAAATGAACTGCCTTTTCAAGGGGCCAGACAGTGTTTGAAGTGTTAATGGTTGAAGGCTACTGTATGATTTAAAAGCTTGCTGGTGTGGACACTGGCTGGCTTTGTTTGAGGTCGTTTGCATTTCAGGCCCACCAACTCTTATTCATCTCTAGAGAGGCAAATTTAGCTGTCACTTGAACTGAACCCTGACTGACACTTCATGCTGATTTTCTCAGGAGTTTGGTGGCTGGACAGTCAGTCCTGGCAGGAAAGCAATACAAAACTAGCTGCAAAGGTTTGGATCTCATCTAAAATCCCTCTGAGTCCCTACAAAACATTCCTCTGATATCAGTAGGTTTTGGATGGGGGCCATAACAAACAAGACATGTGCTAAAGTACATCACAGTTATTTCTATACAGGAGAGCAAAACGGGTTTCTGGGGGAAAAGTAGCAGCTGGAGAGGGAAATGGGAGTCTGGTCCCCCAGCAACAGCTTGTGCCTCAATGAATGCCATGTTAGCCAAGGAAGAACAATGGTCCCAGCTTTCCTATCCTGGCCTCTTGGGCACATTTGGGCTTCTGCCAATGTGCCTGGAGATTCTTAAGGGAACAGAGCAATCAGGCTCCAGGTTCTCCTACCAGTTTGCTGATACCCTACTGCTTGTAGCATTTTACTCTTTAACCCCACACTACTGTGAATAAGGCTGTGAAGTACAACAAGCAGCACATCAGAAATCAGGCAGCCCAGGTTTTTCTCTGGCAAAGCAAGGCAAAGAAAAGTTATTCAACTCAGCTCTTTGAAGCTCAGGATAACTTCCAAGGAATAGGGAGCTCATATTAAAAAAACTTCCACTTGTCTTGGGGCAGAGTGGGTCAAGCACAGCCACCTCAAAGCTCTTCCCCTGCCAGAGTGCAGTGTCAGATGCTTAAGGAAGGCCTTGCCAGAGGAATCTGTGCATCCTTTCAGCAATTAACAATTGTGTATCAAAGCTTTTTGTGCACATAGGCTGTAGGATAGGATTTGTTCCTTAGTGCTGTTCTCTATGGCTCCATTCCCCATGGCTCTGTACTCAGCCAGCATGAAAAAGATGCTTCTTAAACCTGGTTACATCAGCACTCATGTGCCATGGACAATTATTTCTCCATCAAATGGTTCCTAATTATGGGCAGTCACTTATTTAAGTGCTTAAGCCTGGCAAGGTAGGAGGCCCCCATTGTCTCAGTGCTCTCAGGGCAATGTGGGGCTCCTGGGAGAGTCACACACAAGAGATTACAAGGGGAAAGCATAAATTGCCAGGCAAGAGCCAAGCACACAAGCACAGAATCCACCAAACATGGTCACTGGGGTGAGACCCACAGCCTGTGAGAGCATATCTTTCAGGGTACCCTGGCTTTCAAAGAAACAAAGTTTAATCTGGATGGGTCCATGACAATGCTGAGGCTGCAATCCAGTGTGCTACAAAGGATTAGATTAAAAATATCCCTCTTTTCTCCCAAAAGATGGAGCAGAACAGCTCCACAGGTGGTTCATTTGGACAGGCATTTTGCACTGCAGTCCCTTTCCCCCCTAAATCAGTCTGGGTTAGGGAGTGACCATATGGGTCATAGTGCTCAGGCCAGCAGGTGGGAGATTGCTGGGAGTCTCCCCATTTCATTTAGCACAGATGATGACAACCTGACTACAGCCTTGGATCTCCTTATAGAGAGAACTCTAGGCAGCTTGTGAAAAATAGACTCATGACATTAAATACCAGATGGTTTTTGGAAAGATGACACAGTTGGGAGAACAGCCCACTGATTAGTTTTGAGCAGCATATGACCATACACTCTTCCTGTCTGCAGCCACTCAGACCCTGTGGCAGCAGGCAAATGCAGATTAAAGTATCATTTTTTAGCTATTAAAAAGCTGACAAGCCTCAGTTTTTATCTGCCAGCAATTTTTCAATAACAAATTCAGGATAATCATAAATTTTATTCACCCAATAATTATCAGTGTGCAGATCACTTACTGGGTATTTAAAACCCAGGTGCTTTGCTGTGGGCATGTAAAGGACACTCAGGTTTCTGAGAGAATCTTTGTGCTGGGATGACTTGCAAACCCCCTCTAAAATATACAGAAAAGCTACTATTTTAGCCAATCTAGTAATGCAGTAAAAGTACACAAGTAATCCAGTTACAGGAAGGAACAGGGCAGATGCCAAACCTTTCAGGGGAACAGGAGGAAAGCAGAGATAAATGTGACTTATGTGCTTTAAAAATAAATCAATACAGACAATCCTTGTTTTACTGTTTTTCTCCCAACCTGCTAAAATATGCAATTAGCTCATTTACAGATCAAGAATTGATGGTTTATGGGCAAATTTCTCCCTGTTTGTTTCCCTTCACTCCTAAAGGTTGAAGTTAATGGAAAAGTTACTAAGAAGTTTCTAGTTTAGTGTGCCTTCTAAAGTTACATGAATTTCAGTAAAATCAAAATGTTTTCTGAGAAGTTTTCAATCCCCTCCAGCCCCTGTCAGCTCCCCACACCTCCCAAACAAATCTGTGAAAAATGATATTCATGGTAAAATTTCCATTTGGATAAAGAACATTTCATTAAGGAACAGAATGAGACACTGAATACAAAGTTCAGACCAATTTTAGTCGAAACTTTGGCTACATATGTTTTCCCAAATTGCTTTTCTTCATCTAATTTCTTATTATTTTTCTGCATTTTATTTGCAATGGAAAAAGATATTCTGATAAAAAAGACTTGGAGGTTCCCAGGTTGAACCATACAGAGGTTTTGTATCTCCTGGGTGCTTTACAGGCCAGGACTCTGTTTGCTTCAAATATGCACTACATTTATTCCAAATAAACTCCATAAATCAATCTGTGTAATAGAAACCAGAAAAGTTTATGCAAAACAAATACAGAAAGTCATAAATACTGCATTTAAGATGTCATTTTTGTGGCTGGTATATTTCTAGGGTATGTTTTTACTGTTTGTGGGATAAGTTTTTCAGAAACATTAAAATCTTTCCCCCCTTCCATTCTCTATAGGTTTATCCCAAAGAAATAACGACCCAAACCCTATAAACCAGCATTTATTAAATCCAAATGGGCACTTCATCTTACAGTAGCTTTCAATATAATCTATTTGATCTTTTAAAGTAGTTGGAAAATTATTTCAAGGGGAACTTTCACAGAACAAATTAACTTGAAAGAGGAGAACATTTTATACCCCAAAGAGGGAGGAAAGCAATTTCCTCAGTTTTCCCCTTTCTGGATTCCCCTCAGCCCAACTGCAGATGCACAGATTTGGAGAGACAATCTGGGGCTGCTGTTGCCTGATCTTGGCAGGGATGCCAGAAGCCCAGGGAAAGCAGAGGCACAGACTCGAGGGGCCATAAGGCTACAACCATGACAAGTTCTTCTTTGGGGAAGCTCCAGATTGCAGAGGAGAGGAGAAGGAGCAGACTCATGCAAACTAAAAATGGTTTGCTCAAGCTGCAATTAAAAATCCACCTCTTAAAAGTTACCCTCTGTATTTTTAGAGGGACTTTATTTCCTGCCTGCTACAGCTCTTCAAACTGCTTGTTAAGTCAGTAGATAAAAATAGCTCTGGGGCCATAACCTGCTCAGCAGATCCAGGCACCTGCCAGTTTCAAGAATCCAAACATTAAGGCAGTAAAGGGACACTGAGAGGGTGGAGCCCCAGGATAGATGGGTGTTGGGGTGTTCCACCAAGAGCTAAATCCATCACTTGGCAAACATGATGTCCCTGTTCTCTCTCCAGCAGCCCACTGTTTCTCTTTGGATTCATTCAACTCCTCCAAGCATTAAAGTCTTTCTGAACAAGTTTCTTAAATTAACACCAGGACACTAGGAATCTTCATCCAGTCTAAAAACCCTGTATGAATTTTCTTCATCAGACCAAAGTAAAAATGCTAATTTTCTCTGCCTCCATGCAGGTGGAGGCTGCAGGAACCAAACAGAGAATGAAGCTGAGAAGGACTAGGCATTTGGGGTCACAGGGGTGAGACAGCCAAAGGAAAACCAGACAAGTTTTCTGTATGAATGTCAGAGGATTTGGAAGTAGCCTGCCTGAAGCATTTCATCCAAGGCCTGGATCACACCATTCCCTACAGCACACAGTGCTGAAGGTTTCTGTCTCCACAGGCTGCTGTTCTACATTCCCTTAATAGCTGGCAAGTTAACCTGAGGAGCACTAGCTTCACTATCCTAAGCTGTAGAGAAAAAAAAAATAAGATTTTGAAAGGCTTTAGAAAAAGAGGATTCCCTTAGTGTGCTCTTTCAGAGATCAGATATTTGTTTCATCCTTTTGGTGGTTACAATCTGTACATTCTTTAAGCCTTTCTGTAAGTTGATTTCTTCTTTGGGGCTGAATTACTGTTAAAGCCACACAGTACTGGGAGCTATAACACAAGAACTAAACCAGTACCCACCAGGTTTTCTTCCATAACTGCACAGTGAGGTAGGGAAGGGCTGAGGAATACTTTGTCCTTATTTTAGAGGTGAGGAACCTGAGGCATGATGTGAGGACAAATATATGATTTGGCCAACACCAGAAAACAGCCAATGGCAGGTCCTGAAAGCCTCATTTTGGTACCCAAGCAATAAATGCCTCTCCTGCTTTAGTAATGGTAGAGGTGTCTTTTAGATCTCTGCTATTCAGTGTTGGATTGCAGACAAGCCTTTCTCAGATGCCCATGAAAACTTTAAATCCCACTGAGCAATACAGAAACCCTGCTGGCAGATGCACACAGTGAAGAGATTGCCAGCACCCTGGGCACAATGCAGGAGCTGCCAAGAGCACAAACTTTATCACCTCTCACTGGACACCTACTTCCTCCAGCACCCAAAAGCCTACACAGAGCCAACAACAACCAAACTCCAGACAGGAGCTACCCACTGGCTCAGGACTCTGAAAAACCTCAGCTCACCTTTAACCACCTTGCTCAGCACAAGCAATCCTTGTCTGAGCTAAGAGCCATGGCCTGGCACTTCTCTCTGGGCCAGCTACAAAGCTTCCCTGTACTCTAGGTAACCTTCCAAGAGAGACAAAATCATCTGCTGCTTCATGCTTAACCCAGGCAGGTGGTTTTACCACAGGCTGCTCAGTGGATGCTGTGTTCCACCCCAGAGGGGGCTGGATTTCATTAATATAAAATGGGAATGAGGGAACAGACAAGGGAATGAAGCAGTGCTTTTATGATGTGTTTCCTGAAGGAATGTTGGGAAGTCCAGCTCACATTAGGGAGTCTCCTGTTCTCCTGTCATAATTAAAAAATAGTCCCCCTCTGCTTATCTGCAGATCTCTGAGTAGTCCTTCCTAGGAGAATCAGGAGGTTGCAGAACTGACAAGAATATGACAAGACCCATTCCAGGAGAAGGGATCCACCAAAGAGTTGCAGGCCACATTGTTAAGTTATAAAAAACTAGATGGTTGGAGCAGGCAAAGCTCTTCAGGACATCAGACATCCCTGACCCAGCCAGGGAGCTGCAGTCATGCTAGATCAGGGCATTTCAAAGGGAGCTGTGCAGTCACAGCCTCCAAAACTTTTGCTACAGCCAATTTTGAGGAAGGCTGTTGACAAGGAAAAGAACTGTAATAAATGGATAACTCCTGTGACAAGGCACAAAACTGTTTATAGCAACCTTGAACCCCACTGCTGGTTAAATCCATGTGATGAAGAGACACCAAACAAGACATCCCTCCTCTTCAGGCAGTTGGATTAATCCAGCAGAGCAGAAAAGCATCCTCAGGGAGCCTGATACTCCTGTATGTTGACCCAGGAAAGGGGCAGCACAGCATGAAGCTCAGCAGAGCCTGGAGAAAGTCTCTCCTAAGAGCATCTCTAGACATTTGCCCTTTTCCATTCCAGTGAGGAAAATCAAGTGAAAGAAATTTGGAGAGGCTTAGATGGGTAAGAACTCACCCAGAAGGTCTGTATGTGGGCCAAGGTTTTGCAGAAGAGGCTGATGATGTTTTGGGATGGGAATGCAGAGAAGTAGGGGGTGTGTAACACTGGAGGCATGGGGCTGGTGAGTGGCCAGCAGGCTGGGTGTAGATGGGATCAGTGAGTTGCCATGGGAGCAGCACTGCCATACTAAAAGCACAGGCAGGATGTGCAGGAGCAGGAGATGTGTAGGAGCAGGGTCTCCCTGGTGCAGCCCTTGGCAAGCTGCTGGAGGGAGGCAGCCTGCTCTTGCAGATGCAGAGGAGCTGTCAGGGGACAGAACACTCCTCCCAGCTCTGGCAGGCTGTGCAGATGCTCTGGCCAAGTCACGTTTTAACAGCCCTGTGCCTCAGTTTCCCCAGCTGTAAGCTATTAGAGGGATGTTTTGTGGCTGAACACGGCCCATGCTCACAAAGCAAGCAGAGCTCTTTGGACAGATGATCCCAAGGAATATAAAGCATTTACTTGAGATTTTCTTCCTGTGCTTCTCTCTGATCTTTGATGCTGACACCTAAATAATTTACAATGTGAAGAAGGAAGGAAAAGACCAGAAGCAATCACACCACAGCATCCAGACTCCTCCAGGCATGGCCCAGGAGTTTTGGGGAAGGAAGGAATGCGCTCCCACCCCACCCCTTCATCAGTCCTTCTGCATGATGACATGCAAGTGCTTGTTGATCAGTTTATGGATCTGGGGACTGACAGACTTTGAAGTCAGAGCTTGGCATCCTCAGTTATATGCTAGGACTTGAAACGATCAAAGTTGCCAGCATTTTTGAGGCCCCTCATGAATGAGCTGCACTGGTAATGGGAGCTCAGAATTCAGGATTGGCTCCTAATCTCCCCAAGAGCGTCACAAGCATGAGCACACATTCTGTGGGCAATTTGGTGGCCTTTCAGTGTCTGCATTCCATGCTGTGAGCTGCAGAAGGAGGGCACACTACAGCACTGCACACATTGCACTACTTATTGCTGGTTCCTAGTGTGAAGGATGTATTCTGCAAGCAATTCTAAGCAGGATTTCCTACAAAGAGGCACTAATGACAACAAAAACGTTAGCTCAGCTTTCAGATTCCAGCTGGAGTTTGCAGATGTGGCAGACAGGGATAAATACCCTCTTGCTTTTTCTCAGGAGTGACTCTTCTAGGTGGAGGGACTGCACTGTCTTTGTTACAGGGTCAGATCCTGGACAAGGGCTGTTTGGTGTCCTAGTGCTTTTTAAGAGAACTTTTTCATATCTGAGCTGGAGGAGAAAGAAAAAGAAGGGACAGAGCAGCTCTGAGGGCACAACAGCCTCTCAACAGTCAGAGTGACCCTCTTTCATGAGGCATCTGGGACACAGATATGAGCTGCTTCCAGTCTGATGTGGCTGGAAGGGGCAGAGGGCAGAATCCATGTGAGAAGTTTTACAACCTGCAGCCTCAGCGTCAATCTAGCAGCCTACATGATCTGTGTGTAGTGCACAGGTATAAATCAAACTCCTGAATATGAGTTTTCTTTGATTAACATGTCCAACAACTTCCTTGCATTCCTTGCAATGCTCTTTGAAATCTGAACAAGCAAAGCTCTGTCCCAGCAGCCCCATTAAACTGCCTGGTGGAGAGAGGAGCAGCAGGAATGCAGGCTAGGCAAACAGCCTTTTGATAGACCAGACTTAGCTCAGAAATGCTGCCTGAGTGCAAGCTCCAGCCATGTGCCCAGACTGCTCTGCTCTGCCCTCATCCTGAAGCCCTCCTTGGGAGGACTGTCAGTGTGACAGCAGACCAGACCCTGGTCCTTCCCTGAGTGGCTGCCCTTCAATTCCAGTCTTGCAGGTTTTCATATTTAGAGCCCCTAAAAATCACACCATCATCCACCACCATGAAGATATTTGGCATATCAAGAGCCTGATTCTGTGTTGTGACATTCTGTATTACCCTTGTGACCAAAACTCTCATGTGGTTTTTCTGCATTAATACATATTAACCAAGAGCTGTGAATTCCCAGACTCCCCAAGCACTAATTCAGCCTGCAAGTGAGCCAGGCAAGGGATCACTGAGACATTACCACAAACACCCCTGGAGTTCTTGCACACCTCATGAGTACAGCTTATCAGTGTCTGTCTTAACTAGGAAGCAGTTATAGGCTGTAAAATTCACATCACATATCCTGTTTCTGAGAAACTGTTCTTGGTTAGTTCAAAGGCACTCAAGTCTCATGCTTGAAATTCAAGACCACCTCTCTGATTTCCCTCCACCACATGGTGAGAGGATCAAATTCACCCTTTGCTGCGACTCTACTTTTTTTTACTGAAAAACCATTAAAGACTGACATGCTGTTCCCAGGGATGTCACAGCTCTGGACTCATTCTGGGCTTGTTGCAAAGAGGCCTGAAGCTTTACATTGCCAACAGCAGTGCAAAGTCACCTGCTTGAGAGAACTGATTAAAATAAGTCAGACTCTGCTAAAACCAGGAAGACTGCATTTGTCTAAATAGAAAGGTTTCTGAGAGCACTCAAAGATCACAATTAGTATGAAAATAGAGCACATATCTGAACTGGCTGGGTCAGTTATAAGTGGAGCTCAGTGCTGGCGTTTCTTGATGCCTCAGACCCACAGAAACTGCAAGAAATCCCCACAGGTCCCAGTGTGCTCAGACCTAGACCTACCCCAGCTCTCAGCCAGCAGTTCTGTGGTGTTTGGAATGGCAGCAGCTCCCACATTTTTGCACTGCAGACCCTCAGTTCAACACCTCGAGCGCCAATGGAGACACAGGTGCACACACATCTCTACAGTTCACTATTCATGGGCCTCTTGTGCTCCTGATTGGGGCACTGAGTGATAATTTTACACCTGCTAAGAATTCAACAAGGCATTAATCATCCAAGAGTCACATGCCCAACTGGCACTAAGAGTTGGGCGAGATAAGAATTTACAGTGATGGGCACCATCATTCCCTCTCCCTTTCACCTGAAAGCTTTAAATACACAGTTTGGCTGGAAAACCTTAAAGAATTCCAGATTTTTTGAATCAGAACTAAAATCAGAATTGCTTTCATCAGGCAGCATCAAACTAAAAAGGTCATTCAGAAGTCTTGTGTGATTTAATAAATGTATATAATTTAACTGCCTGGGTTTCTTATTCGTGAAGTTAATTGCTGTATTTTAGTTTTCTTGCCATTTCTTAACTAAAAACATTCTTGTTCTTTATGAGTCAGTCAGCAGGTGTACACATAACTTTATGTCAACATCTGATTACTACTTATTGCTCATTTAACTCAGCAAAATATAAAAATTGGACCAGGTCTCTAGGAAAATAAATAAAAGGAGAATGTTGTGGAGTTCGAGCAGAGAAGGTTTTTTTAAATCAAAACAGGAGAGGTTTTCTTGAATATTTTTTCCAAGCACTGTTGTTATAGGTGTTTCCTGAGGAAGTGACAGACTTCCCCCCATTTCATGACTTGCACCTCTAGTTTTTTGGTTTTTTTTTCTTTAAGCCCAGAGTCCAAGAGGTACGAGCAGGCCAGCACAGTGGACAGTTATTTCACTTTGCTGCTAGAATGAACTGATAGGAAGAGAACCAGACCTCTTTGTACTCCAGTAAAGCAAAGCAGGGCATAGAGGTAGTAGTGTGCTTAATTTTAGGCAAGTGCCTTGCTAAGCGTGGCCACTACAAGCCACACAAACCCATCAGTGAAATTAAACATAATTTAGTTATTTTTATGACTGTGCTTCAGTGCAGGGCTCCTACAATTGGAAGCCACCTGGCTGGGGATGGGTTTATGTTCTGCATTTCCAGAGCTCCCTGCCCAGCACCATGATCTTACCAGGGTGCCTTGAGGGCCTGGTTTCAGTCCTTTGTTGCCACCAACAGCCAGCACACCAGTCCTGTGGTGGGCAATCCTCTGCATGTGAGGTGGAATGTGGAAGGGCAACTTTAAATTGGCCAGTGATGGACACAATTCTTCTCTCCTCCACCCCAAGCTGGGGATCCCAACAACTTCACATCACCTTTCACAGGAGAAGGTTCTGCACCTGACCCACAAACTCCCCCAAGTTCAGGGTAGAGGGAACTGGATTTCTCCAGTTGGTTTAACTATTTAAAAGAAAGGAGCAGCTCATAAAGACAGAGCTTCAGGCGTGTTGAAAGCTTTAGAGAAAGGCAGGCTCAGATCAGCAGTGAGCTCTAACCCACATGTGCAGATATGTAGATTATCCTCTAAAATTAACACCTAGGATGGTGTTGGTAGATTTGTAAAAAAAAGGAGAGAAGCTTTAGGCAGCTGTGCTGATGCAGCTATTGCAATTTAGTCGCTAAAAAAATTATTATTTGACTTCTCCTTGTGTACATGGATTTAACTCCCCAGTATCACACCTCAGTGGAACACGTCAGCTCAGAGGCTTCACTGCATCTCAGGTTCAGCCAGAAACAGCTTCAGTAGGAGCACAGGCTGATCCAGGGCACAGGCAAAATGTTCCCTCTAGGACATTGCTGTGACATTCTCAGCAGTCACTGTGAATCTGCTGTTGCTTTTTCTCTCCTCATCTTCCTCCTCTTCAAAACCCAGCATGGCCCATTTCCCCTGGCTTTGCAAACACCTCTCCCATACATTTACAGTGCAATGTTTAGCAATGGGAAGTTGCTTCTTTGGCAAGTTTCCAAGCTGCTAAATGAGAAGTGCTGCAGGAAGGCGACGTTTTCTCCCACTGGGTTAGCACCCTTCCCCTCAACTGTGCACAGGGGGGCTTGAAGCCAAGTCTTGTTTCTTGGATAGTCTGAGTAACAAGAGCTCATAGAAAAGCTATTGTAAGGCATAAATGTTGGTTTTCATGCATAGAAGATTCCACTTAGGACAAATGCAGAGTATGTCCAGGCAGAACACAGGCCCTGGTGCCAGTTTATGCATCCTTAGCTAAGAGCTGTCCATGGAACTGACCAAAGGAAAGTGTCAACAGTACACAGAAGCACTAAGGTGTAAATCAGGTAGGAAGCAAACCTGATCTCATCTTTCTGTGCAGACACAAAAGTAGGTAGCAAAACTGGGTAGCAAAGCCCTCTGATTTTACACTGACACACCTGCTCTCAGTTCAGCACAGTAACTCCAGATTGGCACCAGCATTCCTGAAAAAAACTATCAAGCCAGCAACCTCCACCTCAGCTGAGGCTGCTAGTTAATCAGAACAGGGGCAGCACATTTTGGGAAACAGACTTCCATGGGCTTTTACCATTGTTCCTTAGCCAGCATTGATCAGAGAGCTAGAAAAGATTGCCAAGTCCTCAAAAGATTTTAGTGTGAGAGATGCAGACCACATGTGCTGGATGGTAAACAGCTCTTGAGGATCAGAATAAAAAGGTCTTTATAGTCCAAGCAAACAAAAGTAAATGCCAGAATCTAAATGAAACAGAACTTTTCAAAAGCCTGAGGCTACCAAGATTTCAGAGCTGAAAGTGTAACCTTGTTTGTTTCTTAGAAAGACCTAAAGCACACCACGTTATCAAGAGAGGTGATGTCCCCGGAAAGGCAGCAGTGTCTTTTGATTTTCATCTCATTTCCAAGCACCCATCTGAGCAAAGTCAGTCCATGATATTGCTTGACCCTCCTATTAAAGCTGCATGTAGTTGGTTACTTTGTAAGAGGGTCAGCATCAGAGAGGAATATTGTCAATGAGGCAAATACCATTTATACCATTTACTGAATACAGCAATCCAGCCTAAGCCACACCACCAGAAACACAGAGGAAGCTTTGAAATACTTTGCTTTTCTGTTTTAAAAACATGTATGCTAAAACAGAGCTGAAAGAAGGAAAGAGTTTACTTTTGGGGCCCACAAATCTGAGGACCAAGTAAAAGCACACAGATTGGAAAGGACTGCAATTTAGACATCACAGACTGGTGCTGCTGGGTATGTAGAATTGTTCCACAAAGATCCTTGGCCCTGTTTCAAGCATCCTCAGAAGCAGATCAGTGAAGCTTTGTGCAGAAGACTGCCTAGAATTTTAACCCAGTTGGGAACTAAAGGCTCCTGCAGGATAAATCCTCAGGCAAACGTCCCACTTGGCCCTGGGACACACAGCCTCTGTGAAGGCTGATGAATGCCTGCAGCTCTGAGGTTAGACAGATTTGGTTTATTTAAACTAAAGTTTTGGCTGCTGCAGCATAAACCTACTACTGCTCATGCAGTCCTTGGGCTGTGCAGGGCTGCTTCCCCCACTTCAGCACAACTGGTGTCGCGGCTGCCAGCAGCTGCTGCTCCGCTTCCTCCGAGTGTGTCTGCTCTCTGCAGATGGCTCTGCAGCACCACTGCCATGGAGCAGGATGAAATGCAGCCTGGCAGCCTCCTCCTAGCCCAAACCCCTCCTTCCCTGGCCCACTGCTGTCAGGCTTCCCCCATCTCTCCCAGTTTCTTTCCCAGTGCATTAGCCAGCCCCGCCTGGCTGGTTCCAGTGACGCTGCTCTGTTTATCCCGGGATGAACACACAGATCCAATCTGTTCAGCAAGTCTCAACAGCCCTGGCAAAGCAGGCCTCCATCTGGAGTGTCCATCTTTGCTGCCTTCAGCTCAGGAGGAGCAGAGAAGGGACAACAAACTTGGGCAAAGGAGAGCCAAAAAGCAGCTGAATATCACCCCTTCTAGCTACCCCATGGGTCAGCAGCCAACATGTATGACCTGAATCACTTGGCTTTTAGTTATTTTGGGGGTTTTTTTGGTCATTCAGGAAAACTCCTAGGATTTATATATCTCTACCAGGGACTTAGTTTATGTGGGCAGAGTCAGCCCAAGTCAGGTGCAAGATGAGGCAAAGGACATGGAAAAATGCAATATCAGTAGAGTGGCTGGAAAAGATGTTTTGAGATTACAGATGCTTTGATATTAGAGATGCTTTGACACTTGAAGCTCATCCCACCTCACACAATCCACACTGGTACCACATAGAGAATACAGGGAGAAGGCACTGTCCCTCTTCAAATCCTTAACAAATACACAAACCAACGATGAGAGAGTCCAAATTTGAAAAGCTTGTAAAGCAGCACCAACACTTTAGTTCTTTTATGACCCTATGGGTAAACAGAAGAAGCATGGTTCACCTTGAGCCTCTTTTATTCCCCTTAAGAAATTCTTTCCAGTGCTGTTTTACAGGTTTGCACAGCCTTGCAATGAACAGACACCCCACAGCAAACCAGGTATTTAAAAAACACACTAAGCTACCATGAAGTAAATTACTGACTTAACAGCCAGGCACCTACAGGTATAATTGGGTTTCATTTGAAGAACAAATTAAAGCAATGTGCATATTAGCTGTGAGTCTGCAAGGGGGCAGAAAAAGACAGTCTGGAAACTTTCCAAAGTGCACAAGATTAAAGAAGCCCTGCCAAAACAGCTCCCAGGAGACAGCAGTCACACCAAGAAGGAGCAGCTCCCAGGGAGATCCAGACCCACACCCAAGTACATCTGCATGCAGGCTCCCATCAGAGGGGCAAGGAAAGGCTGTAAACTCCAAAGCAGGGGAAGATTTGGGTCAACAAGAACATTGATAGGGACAAAAAAGACCAGGGCAGGGTGAGCAGTTGGATGGATATTGCAGTTGTTGGGTCATCATGCTCTTTTCCTTCATGCCCTTTTCCTAAAGCCCAGGGGCAGCCATACAGACTTCCCTCTCCCAGTATCAAATCCAGCACTTCAGTATATTTTAGGGCTTACTAGTACCTATAACTTCTGTTAAATCCCAGTTCCAAAGGCTTAAGTGGGAAAAACAACCCCAAAGCACTAACCAAAAGTTTCTTACAACAAAGTACTCCACCACAGAGACAGCATGTCTCAGGCAGGTTTCCTCAGATATACAACTGTTGTTACTGCAGGAATATTTGACTAGATCCAGAGTCTCCTCCTCCTCAAAGGAATAGGACTTGTTTCCTTACTAGCTTAGCCTCCTCTACCCACACCTCTTCTGCTTGCCATCTTTTTGCCACT
Source organism: Peucedramus taeniatus (assembly GCA_013400575.1). Taxonomy (NCBI): domain Eukaryota; kingdom Metazoa; phylum Chordata; class Aves; order Passeriformes; family Fringillidae; genus Peucedramus; species Peucedramus taeniatus. Next base: position 711,770 of record WBNO01030080.1, read on the forward strand.
GCTAAAGAGGAGAGGAAAGGATGAAAACAATCAACCAGCTGAAAGGGAAAATAAGTAACAGCCACAGAGGGCTTCAAAGTTAAGCAAGGAAGTAATTAGTGGAACAGTTGAAAGAGGAAGGCATCAAGAAAAGGCAAAATGGTAAAAGAGTCAGTTGAAAGTAGGGAGAGATAATGAAGAGACTATTAGCAGCTTCAGGGCTGGTCTTGGATGTTATCCTCCAATTATTTTTTTCCATCCTGTCCTTGGAGGAGAGCCTTTCCTTCAAACCACTTTAATTTCTGAACTCTGCACTCCTCCCTGTCCACAGTCAGGGGCCAGATCTAACTGCTGCTTTCCCTCTTTAGACTCTGAAGGCCACTGAAAGTCTCAGCACTCGCCTTCCCCAGACAAAGCACCTGGATTTCAGCTCTGCAACCCAGTCTGAGTGAGGCAGGGAGTGTTCTCTGAACAGCACTGCTCTCAGTCCTGCCCTGCAGAGCCAAAGGACTCAGATGACTGTTCTGAAGAAGGGCACAGTCAGACCTTTGGAGCAGGGGAACAACTTGACATGAAATCCTGCTGGAGCACTGCAGAGGGAGGCTTGGTTGGTGTCAGTTCAGAACATGAGACTGTAATAATATTTGCCCTCGGTTCAACTTCATATACTATGTACAAAAGCCTCTGTTTGAATGAAGGAATGGCCAGGGAAACATGAACTGAGAAGAGCCAAGAAACTCAAAGCAAAGTCCCAATTCTTTTTGTCTGGAAATCTAGCTGTTTTGGAAAGAAACAAAAACACACCAAAGGTAGACACGGAAAGCTCAAAACACATTTCTTACTGAATTTTCTCCGTTTTCCTTGATGATATTTAAGAAGGAGAGAGCAAGCACATGTGTGTTCCACAGAAAGGGTTCAAAAAGATGCCTTTTTTTTTCCTCATTCAGGGAACCAGTCTGGCTGTCAGAGCAGCCTTGGTCTCCTGGATAAATAAAATAATAGTGTTTATTCATAGCCTGCAGGGTGGGAAGGATAAAAGCAGCAGTCAAACAATCTAGGCCTCACTCTGCCCCAATTTTGACCTAGGACAAACCACTTGCTCCCATGGCTCAGGAACAGTCATGAGGGGATGTGTGCCAGTGCTTTTGCAGCCATCTAAACCACAATGCCTTGATCATTCCCTGACCCACCTTTGCTTTGTACATTTTGAGGCTTGCTGTGCAGCACATTGAATGCCAGGGCCTTCAGTAGCATCAGATCCTGGCACTCCAGGAAAAAAAAAATATAAGCTGATTGTCAAAAGAAGAGTAAACCTAGTCCAAGGCCAGAGAGATGGCAGGACATAGTAAAGTATTTCTCCATCCCTCACCTACACCATGTTGCTTTCAGCACAGCATTCAGGTAACAGCCTTGGCAGTTGTTTCTGCCACTGATAAGACAGCCTGGTCCACTGAGAGATTTTTGAGCCTGTACATACCATTAAATATTTTGGTTTGGTCATATGAATGTGAGTTACCAAAGCTTTCTGGGCAACAAACACCAGAGCAGCAGTGCTGAAGCACCAATATTTAGGATTTTCCAGTTGACTGTGTTTTTCCAAATATGTTTGAGAAGGTCCAGGCAGGCTTACCTGCCCCAGACACTACCCCTTTCTCCTTGAGGTGTATTTACCCAGATGGCAGGTGTTTTATATTTCAGAAAACATTCAAGTAGGAAAACATTTGTACAGGCAGGTTCACCTCAGAGGACTTATTTTCTTTCTCCCTTTTTTGTGGGAATAAACAGCCTTGCACCAGACCCTGGAGCTACTCACTGGCTAACCCTGTGTGCACGTGAGGCCACGCAGAGCCAAGGCACAGGTGGGGGACAAGAAGGAAAACACAGAAGGACAAATTTCAGTTTTTGTGATGGCAGTTTGTGCTATAAGCAACTGAAGAGGAGTTTCTTTATGTAAGGATGTATGAAAAAGATTTTCTTATGTGAAGGGTTATTTTCCTCTATTAATGAATCCTGCTCTCTGCCAAAGCCTGCTGTAAAAGAGCAGGATGTCCTCTGGAAAAATGAAGCACAGAGAAGCTCCCATAACCCAGCTGGTCCAGCCACCTGAGGGATCCCAGTCCAGTGCTCTGCTACATCACGTTGCCTTTAATTTTATTTACAGATTGCTCCCTGTTCTTATAAGCCAAGATGTAGAATCTAAAATTGTCTCCTATGTTTGCTGAACTTTGGAAACTGGAAGGAAGCCCTGCCACTGCAGCCTATGTCTAAAGAGCCAACTCATTTGTCTTGTCAGTAGCTTCTTTCTTTTGATCTCCAGAGCTGTTCACAGCTCAGTTGCTTTCCAGAGATGACTTGTTGCAGTTTGCTTTGGTTTGAACCAGGCTTTGAAACTAGTGACCAGAATGCACAACACTTCTGCACAAGATCTTGAGGAAACAGCAGGATAATTTATGAGACAAACTACTAGTATTCAAAGGAAACATCTTTTCAGCAGAAGTCCCTTTTCTTCAAAGGAAAAAATGCATTTCGCTTTGTGAACTTGCGTTTTTATAGATACACATATAACAAACATTTATTTTACACCCACTATGCCTGTGGCATGAAAGGAATAGGAAATGAAAGGAAGAGATGCTGTCTGAAAGTGGCTGCTCCCAGCCCCTGTGCAGCTTGAAGAAGGATTGGAACATGCCCTGTGGATGCAGCCAGCGAGGGCTGGCCTCCCACTGGGCAGTGCTGGAGCAGGAGCAGAGAGCACGCCAGCATCTGACACAGGAATGGAACCTGTGGGAATGATCTGGCAGCGAGGAGGCTGCAGAGGAAACAAACTCAGGCAGATAATTAGAAAGACATGAATGGCCTGGAATGGCCTGGATGTCCATGGTAATGATCCCAGTCCCATCCTTCCCTCCACACGTTCCTTGGAACAACTCCTTCCCTGGGATCCTAAGGAAAGCTGTGTCTTTACACAAAGTGCCTTCTTCTGTGTGCTAGGACAATGAAAATGGATCACAGCTCTTGCTGGAATTAGTCCTAAGGTGGGAACTCAGCCATTCTGGAGCACAGATGGGGTCAGGTCAGGTTTTTCCCTACAAACAGGAGAAGCCATGTGGTTTTCGTATAATTTGGAACGTTTTCGTACAGAATGAAGATTGATTAGATGCCTGGAGTTCCCCAGAAACAATGTTGATAGTGTTAGCAGCCTGCACACCACAAGAACCCATTCATAAAAAAAAAAAATCCTCATTTTTAAATTTATTTTTTTTAAACTTTATGTTCTTGGAAAAAGAAGCTTATTGAGTAACTATCAGAATTCCTCTTTCATCACCTTGTCATAAATCCCACAGGCTCTGAATTCCTTTAACAATCTCTCAGTTAAACTGTGACCTGCCTATTCTAATAAATAAACCTTTTTTTCCTTCCCCCCAAAAAAAGCTGGAAACATCCAAGGAGTTGCTCCCCCTTGCCCTTGCCCTGAGTTCTACTAATTGAGACATCAAAGCAGATGGAAAATCAAGGTTGTGCCTGTACAATCCCTGGGCATTAACCTTTCTGTTTAGACCATTTGCAAACAGGGCAATTAACTTTTGCCAACATAGATCCCCCTCTGAAGTTTCAGCCATACATTCTTCTATCACTATTTATGTAAAGCATGGAACAGCTGCTGCCTTTCCCCCTGAGGTGGCTGTTCCCTGAGGGCTGGTGAAGTGTTCCTGGGTGTATTTTGTGCAAATTGACATCCCATCCCAACCCAGTTCCAAACCAAACTCATGGAGCTGTTATAAGGTGTGGAGGCTTTTTTATCATCTTCACAAACACTGACAGATAAATTTGATACTGACAGGTAAATTGGATAGTGCAAACTGTCAAGGCTGGAAATGATATTCCTGTAAAAGGTAAATTAAAGAAAAAGCTACCAAAATTTCATAGATCACAAGAGAGCACTTAAAAAATGATCCCTGGGCAGATAGGAAGCAGTGTCACCTTAACTCCATTGGATTGGGGCTTTGCTTCCTTATGGAGCCCTGAAGATAATTTAAACATTTCAAACACAGGAACATCTGCATGAGGGCTGCTCTGTCCTCTGCATTTGCCCCATCCTAAATTAAATCAGAAAGCTCTGCTATGGAGCAATGTCTAATTCACACTGTGCCTCGTGGATGTAAACATTTCACTGACATCCTGAGAAAAGATAATGCCAGGCCTCCCAAGGGGCCCCAAGGATCCACAGCACTTTTGTAGCTGGTTGGACACGGTAACATATGTGTACCCATGTTATATGGAGCAAACAGGATGCATAAATGAGTGTTGCCCTTGGGCAAGAACAAATCAGGTGGTGCTTGTTTTCTCCCTAATTTGCTGGCATCGTTGTTCTGCTGGTGAGCAACCCCAGCAAAGCCCCCTGGCACATTTTCACTCATATTTAGCTCAGGCCTCTGAACACTGAACATTCAGGAAGAGAGACTGAAATGGGACCAGGCTTCAATGAAAAGCTGGCCCCTAACAAATACACACACACACCCACACCCACACATTTAAGTGCTCCATGCAGAGAACATATGATTGTGCTTAGGACAATATGCTGCTCCCAAAAAGGGTTTGCAGGTTTCCTTGTAGAGGGGGTGGTGGCAAAGTGCCTGCTACAGACATGGCTCATAAGCCCCATTTCTTCATAGTTTCTGCCTTTCCCTGTCAGACAGGACAGTCCCATTAAACCAGATATAAAATACAACCTTAGAATAACTGAATGTAAGGTATCCCTGGGTGTCCCAGAAGACCTGGATGGAACACTGTAGGTTCAGAAAATATCAGTGGTACAGGACAAAAATATGCATCTTTCCCTCTTGAGGTATCGAATTACTTCACATTCTTGGGCAATGCAGAGTGGAGGTGAGACTTGCTGCCAGTCCAGAATGTGTCCCTGATATCCTTCAGCAGGGGTGATTCACAGTAAGCCACAGGGCATCTAAGCACATCCCAATTCAGCCAAAAGCATTTTTGGTGTGTGCTTCAGTTCTTCAGTGATGGGGAACCAGTGTGTGATGCTCCCTGCAATGTGTGACCACACGAGCACCTGGAACCCGGCCTCTGCTTTTAGAATTAGCCTGACCAGTGGATGATTAGAAGTGACCTCCACTTTTGGCAGAAGTCCCCCAAAACCACACTCTGTCAGGACGGCGCATGCTGCTCACATTCAGCCTCTAGTGATCCCCACCCACTGAGACCCAGTAAATTTTGCTGGGTATCCAAGTCCTGGAGAAAGAGCCTGGCCATCATACTCAGCTTGGGAGGCGCAGAGGAACATCAGAGCTTCTCTCCAAAGCTTCCTGGCAGGACCTGACTTGGAGCAGATGGAGGGAAAGAAGAAATTTGAAAACACCCTTTCCCCTTTCAGAGCAGTGAGCTGGAAATCATTCTGCCTGCCAGCTCTTGCGGTGTAGTTGCCAGGCAGTAGTACTGCTCTGCAGGCCAGGATCAACAAACTACACATTTGTATTCTCACCAGGGCCAGCATTATTACTGCCACAACTTAACACCCTTAAACAGGGACTTCTGCAGCTGAGAACTGTCTTGGGAATCAGGAGAATCACAGCAACCAGTTATGAAGGACACACAGAAAAGAGTGGTGGCTACAAACCTCATGGAGAGGGCAAACTCCTTCCTATTGTGGACAGAAAACAAAGCATCTGATACCCAGATGGACAGAAAAAGATATATAGGAAGGAAATAGACCAACCAGTTGGAAGTGGAGCCCTTTGGATGGACTTCCTGGTGGCTTGACTACAGCCACCAACATTGCTCCAGCAGGATGCTGTCACTAGCACTGTGGGAATTAGGACTGACATCCACCACAGTCTGTAGACACAAGCAAGGCCACTGCCACCTGACTAAGGGCCTCTAATTTCTCCATCTCTCTCCCTCATGTGGCCACTTATACAACCTCAGCAAGTGACCAGTTATTTGTGTTCAGCCAAGGGTTCATCAGCCAGCAAGCAGTACCAGACACAAGGAAACACTTGTGCCAGTAGAAATAAAATTGAGATGCTGGAAACACTTTGCTTTTTCCACACACAGATCTGACTCAGGTCATTATAGAGAACTGGAGTGAACTCCAGGTGAAAGGGTTCAGACATGGTGATTACAGCATGATATTCCCTGTCAGAATTTCAGAGTGATTCCTTCATACACAGTGATGGTGAATGGCAGGATAGAGATTAATTGTTACCAAGGGTTTTCTTCTCACCCTGGATTCCTGTGAATGTCTTAGATCATGGACAGGGGACAAACAAGGAAAAGTGCAAATTCTGTTCTTTGACCTGTTTTCCTTCCCTTCTGGCACAGCCCCTTTTGCTGGCTCCCAAAACTACTGCTGCAGACAAACTGCATCATGGAAGGTCCTCTCCATTTCCTAGCACTGAGGATGACAGTCTTACATATTCCAGGAGCTATTACTGCTGAAAATCTTCTTGAAGAGAAAACCAGATCATCCCTTGAGACACCACCTTCTACCTCAACCTTCCAGGGCTGATGCTTCACAGGAAAATTCTTCATTAAGAGGTCTTAACATTTAGCTTGTGGAACACCATCTCCTGCCTTGTTTATTTCAAGAAACAGCTAAAGATTCTCTGTCCAGAGAGGAGACCATATCACCTCATCACCTCTCTGACAAGCTCATACCAATGTACCATCATGGTGACTGAAAAGCTGTGGATGGCTCCAAATCAGGATTTATTTTTAGGTTTCCAGACTGTGCATGCTCTTGCCAAAAGAGCCTGGTCCAAAGTTTATTCAAGTCCACGATAAAAATGTCTAATGGTGTGAATGACCTTTGGATCAGCTCCAAACACTGTGCACTGATATTAGCACTGGGGCTGGCTGGGGATTCCCTTTGGGAAGGCTGCCCAGTAAAGAGGCAGTTTTCACAAAATTGAAATTTTCAGGGAGAAAAACATCCTGATTTTGAACCTTCTTTCCTTTCACAATAGAGAAATAAATATACCCTTTTTTTTTTTTTTCCAATTAATAAAAGCCAAGAAGAAGTATTTTCTTCAGGGCCACTTGGAACAAAATCAGAAACTATGTTTTGGTTTGAATGTGTTCAATAAACCATTAAAACCTCATTTTCCTATAAGTACACAGTCTCACTGGGCTGTGGTTTAGATGTCTCATCTTTCCTGCAGGCTGTTTCCTTGAGGACTCCATCTGCATGGTGCAGAGACTCTTAAGGTCTGTGAGACATGACAGCAGCTACATTTTGTTCCCTGAAAAATACAGGTATTAAGCTACTGCATGAGAGCTGCTAGAAGGAAATACAATTCAAGGCTGATGTTCAGCGTTGAGTGGAGTTAAAGTGAAGCTTTTAGGGTTAATTGAACAAACTAAAGTGAAACACATCGATTTGGAGCATACCAGAACTTTTGATCAAAAAAAGTTGGAGCAAAACTTATTTCCCTCTGCAAAGCAAGATGTTTTGAAATTTTATTCCATGAAAAATTTGGAAACATTGGTGTTTCTTGACAGCCAGAGAGAAAAACAAAGGTTTCAAGAGAGCAAACCTCCCTTTCACTGCACTGCTGTTATTAAGAAAGCAAGAAAGGGAAGGAAGGAAGGAAGGAAGGAAGGAAGTGAGAAGCTTACTGTTCTGTAGCTGAAAGTCCTGCAGAAACGAGCACCAGACAGCCATGCTCTCTCTGCAACTGTGTGCCTTTGTATTTGTAGAATCCTTTCACAGGATGACATGCAACACACCAGGAAGGAGAGATTAAAGAATCCCCAGCTGATGAGAGAGAGTTTTGAGTAACCATTTCCCTGGGTGCCTCAGCTCACCATGGCAAGAACACATCTCTAGGGCTTTGAAGGCTCTCTCAGATCTAATTTCACCTTCACTGCATCGTTGTCTTTCCTAGAGATGTTCATGGTTCAAGTAAGGGAGGCCAGAATTCATTCCTGTCTCACTTGCCACCCAGCTGACAGGTGGTGTGAAAGTGAATTGGCATGTGGAGCCAACACAGGGAAAATCACCTTTTGATCTCACTGAAGGTGGTCCTCAAACCAGGTCATGCTTGAGAGAACTGGCAGGGAAAAGAAGGAGAGGCTGGGCTGCAGCTGTCTGTTTTGGGGCAGTCTCCAGTTCAGAAGAATATGTGCCTTTCTCTTGCTGCCAATTTTAGAGCCTTTATAAATACCACACCTAAATAAAATGGAATAAAATAAATGATCCTCTTCAAAAACCCCACGCCCTTTAATCACCCTCCCTAAGAACATCCAAAGGCTGCAGGGATGCACGAGGGCAGGAATTATTTAAAATAACCAGTCTAGGGAGGAAAGCAATTTATGCTGGGTCTGGAGCAAGGATGAGGTTCCACTTCCTTCTGAGAATCAAGTCAACAATGTCAAACCAGAGCCTGCTGTGCAGTCAGCAGTGACTTCCACAGCACAACTTGCAGCCTGCAGCAGCACACACAGAGTCAGGACACGGGGTGAGGGAGCAGCCAGCCCATTCCCTGTCACTTGTCCAGTGACAATATTTCACAAGCATCCCATTCTCGCTTGTAAATCTGTTCCTTCGTGTGCATGGTTTTGTTTTGCCATGAAGCACAAAACTTAATTTTCTGATTATTTGGCAAGATGCCTTTGTCCTGTGAATGCTTCCGGGCTCAGCTCAGATTTAGGGCTATTCCCAGGGGTCTTATGCTCACAGACAGATATTTGCCAATTCCCAACACGTCCAAATATTTAACCACCTTTTCTGAACAAGGTGCTTGACCAGAGAGGAGATACAAGACAGATGCAGCACTAATTAGCTCTGAACCAAGTGTAGTTCAAATCATAGCTCTTAGAGAAGATAAATGCCACCTTTGAACTGGACCATGCAGCCTATAAATGTCAGGTCTGGAATATACACTACAGTGTGGTATTTATAAGTGCCTTTTTACTATTGCTATTATTATTGTTATTATTTTCCTTTTTACCTGGGGACTGAATGTTTGGGGACTGTGGCAGGAGAGGTCTGTACATCTGGAAAGCGTCAGATTTAACGCCCAAAGTCATCAGCCCAGGTCAGCTAAAAGTACATGTTTGCTTCCAGCAGCAGCTGTGCAAACTCCTGTTGCCTTGGTTGTGCAGGGCTTATGTAAAGATTCCTCAAAGACAGTGCCCTCTTTGTGAGCCCATAGCTCTGCTGATCCCTGGCAATTCCAACCCCAGTTTCAAAAAGAAACGGGCCTAAAATGGCACTCCCACCGCAAACAGATGTATTTCAGCCTCTGTCTAAGGCAGCATTCATTTCATCATGAAAAGGAAAACACCATAATTTAGGGTCACACGTCTCCTGCCTGTCAGTCAGGCACTGCCAGCTATTTTTACAGCATCCCAGGGTGTTGTGGCAGTCTAGAGAACAAGTGACACACCTTTCCAAAGGCAGTTCAGAACAATACCATTCAGCAAAGCTTTGCGTTTGTCCCTGATGTTTTTTTTTTCCTTGAACAGGCTTGAAATAAAATCTCTGTCTGTATTGCACATTTTTTCTATTGCACATTGATTTTCTTTGCTTTCCATTGCTTCATGGACTGGCCCTGCACACTACAAAATCCACAGCACAGGTTCAGCATTAGAACTTTTTCCATGGGGCTGTGGCATGTGGGTGGAGCAGATGTACCATGAGAACAAACTCTCTCACACCAGTGGCCAACAGCTGAACAAAACTACACCTACTGTAAGAGAAGCCAAATTTCACTCATTGACTTCAGGAGCTGTCAGTTGCTTCTGTTTTACATTGAGATTGAAACTGGCCTCTTCTTTTAACCTAATAAAAAAACTATAATTAAAAACAATCCAGTAAAACTACCAGGCATCTGAAAGACACACAGAGAGCATAGAGAAAACAGTTCCAAGCATCCTTGCCTTTTAGCCAAATATTCTATCTGCAATGCAAACAGAACATCTCCATATTTACAGTTTGGTGGGAGTTTTGATCAGCTTTAGGGTTCAGACCACTGCTAATTAAAGTCACCAAAAGTCTTTGCATTGACTTTAATGAGCTCTGAGACAAGACTGGAACACACAGCATTCTATCAAGAATTCAAAGTGGAAAAAACCCAACTCTGGTAAAACTCTTACTTTGATATTTTTAAAAGTTGAATGCCTGAAGGGACTGCTCTGGCTGTGCAGTTTCAGCCTCCATGGATAAAAAGCCCTGCTGAGCCCCTCCTGACAGTGCCTGAGTTCCTCACGCAGCAAAGTCCACTGGCAGGTTTCATTAAGATAATTGTGCAACAGTTAATAGTCCACTGTGGAGAAAGTGGGCAAGAAAACACAAGGGAGCAAAATCCAGATGATCAATCATCCTTTTCCCTGACACTGTCTTTATGTGGAGTGTTTTCACCAGGAATATACATCTAGTAATTGCCCAAATTCCTTGTTTTTTCAACATCATTTCTATGGCAAATGCCATTCGTTACTGTACTGTGGTGATTTAAAGCTGAAAATGTACTGTGACCTGAATCAAAAGAAAGATTAACTTATCTGCTTTAACAAGGAGTTGCTTGAACTCTTATAGGAAACACTGTATGAACTTACATTTCATAAAGCCAGTAATAGCTTTTCCTGGTACTTTTCTGTGAGAGAAATACAAAAGGAAATGGGAGCTGGATGCATAATGGCAACTGGGTTGCTGAGCTTTAAGTCTGCAGATCATCAATTCAAGGTAATTTAGCTGATGACTCCAGTGGTCTCAGCCCAGCTGCCAGGGGACAGGTGACCACACTTGGCCATCCACCAATGCTGAATCCTTGATGGCAATTCAGTGAATGCAGAGAGCTTTGACTGCCCAGCCTGCCCAAGCCTGAATCCTGTGCTGAGGGGTTTGGCTCAGCCCCATCTGTTGAGCAGCTGGATACAGCACGGGCAGAACTGATGAGAGGTACCCAGGTCAGTCCCTCTGAGCACCACACAGAGGTCAGGCTCTCTCTGCCTCTGATTACAGAAATCAGAAAAGGCTGAGTGGATTCCAGTGATCCAGGCTCACCCCTAGACAGCCCCAGAGGAGGGGCTGTGAGGGATCTGCTAAGAGCCTGCTGATGAGGATAAACAAGTAGGAGACTTTTCAGCAAATGACCTCCAACAATGAATTTACTGAGTTAAAGCATCTGTGGACCAATATCCTCAGGAAGGCTCCATTCTCAGCTCCCATTCTTTCACTAGGAGAGATGCTCGGGTTGGTTTTCAGTGGGATGTTAGCTTAGACATGGGAACCAAAGACTTTTAACTTGAAAAGTTAGGACAGTGAGTTCTGACTTCCCCCCCCCGCCCCCATTTGTGGACTCAGCAGCCAGGCAGCTCCTCTACAGTGAATTTAAGCTGACTAGAATTGCTTTTCTTGGTTTCCTTCCACAAATGACAGGTTGACAGCTACTGCTCTTGGAAGAAGACGGCCTTCCAATCCTCAGGTCACCATATGGTGCCAAATAATTTCTTTCATGTCATACCTGATTGAGAGCAGGAGGAAACAGTGCTAAGAGACCATCTCCCCCATTGTCCATCACGTGTCACTGCGTCATGCCGTTTTCAACGTGCCCCATCCCAACAGGCAATTTGAGAGCTGCTGTTGTCCTTCCAAGCTTTATAAATGTGCTAAATGGGGTGGATAGCTGGAGAAGAAATGTGCCGTTGACTGTTAGACATTACAGGAGGGAATAATATGTCATAAATCAAAGAGACACAACACTATCACAACAGGCTAGCCAAGAATATGAACTGTAAGAGTTCTTATAATGACACCTATTTGTTGAGTCAAGAATTTCATCTCTAAGCTGTTCAGTGAGGCTTTACATCTCTGCTCTGGTCCTGTGTTTCAAATGATTGCTTACAAGAAAAATCTGAAAAAAAAAGATGTGTTTTATTTTTTTGGGGAGAGTTATCCTCAGTTATCCATGCTTCTTCCATAGAAAAAAAAAGTTCCAGAAAATCTTAAGCTATGAAATACTTGCTTTTTCAAAGAGTTTTTAATTCTTCAGAGTACCTTTTGGTGTGCTCTGCTTCTTTAATCATGCTTAGAACAGAAGCATCCTTCCCACTGTGATATTTTCCCTTGCTTGTCACAGGAGTAAGCAGGCTAGAAAAGCAGAAGTAGGAAGAACAGTGTATGTCTAGAAATCAAGGAGAGTAAACAAAGCAGCAGAGAGCCACCTCGTTTCCACTGTAAATGGAGAATATCTGAAGGAAGCAGAGTAGATGCACACAGACTGTATTCCACCACTTGGTGTTTCTTCCTCTGCTCCTCTTGCATCTTCTTCAGGCCCTCACTGCTGGTCAACATCCACAGCAGGGAATGCAGTCTCCCTCCTTTCTTCCTAGCACAGCACTTGATCCAAATGAACAGGGCAAGACAAGGCTCCATTTGGATCAGAAAGAAATCACCTGCCCTCCAGGTGGAGTGTTAATCTAGCCCTGCATTCCCTTTTGGCAACAGATTTCACAATACCCTCACACCTTTAAACACCATGAGGTGCAAGTACAGTTAATCTCCAAATACTTTACTTGCACCATAAAACAAGGCACCAATCTTAGTCCCATTCCGCAGTTGGACCCAGAGGCATGGTGGACTTGAGCCAAGAGGGGTCTGGAACATCTTGCCACTGCCTCCCAAACAGGCAGCCCATTTGGCCTCTGCTAGCACTGGGCAAAGCCTTAGTCCTTCATTTTTGTTGCCTTATTCCAATCCCGCTGCTGTCCCTCCACAAGCCAGTGTGGTGTGAGAACAGGCCCGTTGGGGCTGCAGAGCATTCCCTGCAAGCGGGCAGAAGGGCCGTGTAAAAATCAAATCCACATGACTGCAGTTACAGGCAACCAAAGAGAGGGTTGCTCTTCCAAGAAAAACTTTTCCATGTAAAAGAATTCTTAATCTCCCCTTTGACTGTCATTGTTGAAATGATGGCTTCACAGGCTTGAAATTTAAGACCCTATCGGCGTCTTTTCTGTTTGCTGTGATTTATGAATGGTTTCGTTGTTGATTATCCTCCAAGATTACAGCACAGCAGCCCTGACAGACAAGCAGAGGAAATTTCACAGGATAACAGGCAGCTCCTTCTCTGGGGCAGTAAGGCAGGGAGGTGTGTTTTGATTCAGGTATGTAACAATATCTGACTGGACACCAGAGGCAAATGAATACTCATCATGTGGCACCCTACTCAAAGGCTAGCAGGGTCAGCAGAAGTCTTGATAATTTTTCTGTGCTCCAGAGCCTTTGCTCATTCTCTAACACAGTGTTCAGCTGGGGTTTTTTGTCTGGATTGTGGCACAAATCTACACACTGCAGTCAAATATGAAAAGGCAACATTTTCATACAACCCTGTGCATGTTCTTCAAAGATCATCCTTCTTTCCTGCAGTCACAAAGTCTACTGCCTTGTCTGGGAGATGGACCGTCTTTGTTCAAGTCCAGGCTATTCAAAGGAAATTAGCTTCCTTTGATTTATTGCCAAGAACAGGCACTCCTGACCCCAAAAAAGGAGATTCTTGTGCTTTTCATTCCCGTTTCCTGTCAGACAGTTTGTTCCAAGTCACTGCTAGGAGGGCTGTTTGTCTGGTGAGGGTAGCAGGGCCAGAGCAGGTGCAGCCATCACTTGAGGGGGCTGTGGCCTTCACTTGAGCAGACAGCCAAGACTTAGGAGTCAAGGTTGAAAAAATTTCTGATGTAGGGGCTGCCTAAAAATAAATGAGTAGACCTATCAGGAGGTGATTTTATCTCTTGATAAATAGCCTCTGCTTTTCAGGCAGAAAGGTTCCTTTGATTTGAACTCTGCCACACTGCGAAATTAATCATTATTGGCATGTGGTTCCCAGGTCCAGCACTATGGATGTGCTTCCTGCTCTTTGTATCACATCTGGACCCGTGCAGTGAGCAGTGCTTTGCTGCCCTCATGCTTGGAATCATTTTGGGCTGAGGTGAACAACTTGCAGTGTGCCTGGCAAGGGTGGTCTGGGTCAGACCTGGGCTCTGTGGTCATATTCCCTTCAGTGATGCTGCTTTGGTGCCTTTCAACACCACTGTCAGGAAGGCATGGCAGAGAGGGAAGGCTGCTCTCCTTGGAGAGATCCAGAGAGCATAGTTACATCCTGCCATGGCCCGAGCCATTCTCACTGGGACTGGAGTTACACTGTGGGTGTTCTCAAGGATCGGGTTCGACAGTGAACCAGAATGGACATTCCTAGCATTCTTCCTGTTTTGCCACCCAGCCTGCTTCAGAAAAAGTCCTGATGTAGGTGTTTGTATCCTGTCTCTTTCTTCCCTCCCTTTTAAGCCTGGCAGCAGTGGAAGGAAACTTAGCACGTGATACTGACTCTCTGCCATGTCTGTGGGACGGCAGATTCCTAAAGTACTCTAATCTAGCTAAGAGAACAGCTAGGAAAACAGAAGGCAGAGGACTCATAAAAGCATGGAGAGGCTTGAATCCCAGTGAATTTGATTAAGGATACCAGCTTTTATCCAGGAGCAGGGCTGCTCACATCAGGAGGGCTGTCTGGGTTCCTGCCCCCACTGTCCACACAGTCCCTCTCTTATGACCTCCCACCTGTTTCAGGACTGGACCTGGGATTTTGTGTTTTATAAAAAACAGATCAATGAAAAAAAAGTTGGAGAAGCTCTGAGAAATGTGTGCTTCAGAAAGCCCTCTAATTGTTGTTGTCAGGATTGCACCACTGCCTGAGAGTAAATCTTAGTGGATACAGTGCTGCTGGAATATTCCCTAGTTTTCTGCTACTTGACTCCCTGCTCCTTATTTGCAGTTGTTTTACACTCAAATTCACAGCTAACCAGGGTTTTTCCTTTGGAGATAGTGCTGATAGTGGAGGCCACTCTCCCCCAGGCTGTGCTTTCACACTACTGCCCTTGTACCACTGTGCTTGCCCGTTTGTCTCTACTCAGCTGCTTAGAAAGCTCCCCCCAGACTTTTCCTTCCTCCTTGTCCCACCATACACACAAGGGCCCAGTTTCCCTTTTCCCAAGCCAAGACACAGGAATGTACCAGTCCCTAGTGATTCCTTCCAGCAAATGAAGAAGTGCTGAACTAAGGAGGGTTTCAGTAAAGCAACATGGCCTTAGCTGAAAAAATTTTTTTCTCCTTTTCTGCTTCGACAGGGAACTGTGCAATATTTAAATCCTGTTTCACCAGGCATAATTCTACCACACCATATATACACCTGTGTCTGCACACTGAATCCTTCACTAAGTTTCCATTCAGGCTGATTTTCACTGGCCAAGAGCAAGGTACTGTGACTCCAGGAGGACTCTGACCAAAGTCTGAGTCACTTCCATCACAACTATCAGGACAGGAGCATTTCTTACCACCTGCCTGCCCTTACACAAGAGAGCTCCAACCTGGGTGAGCAACCCACTACTAACTTTAAACAGATTACTAATCATAACCATAACAACAATAATACCACCACAGCACACACATGCACTGCAGAACAACAACAACCACAATAACATATCAACATTTAGGTGTGTGCACACATGCCTTGCAGAACCAGCAGAAGTTTTGCCACTCAAAACATCCCTACCAGTGCTGGGGGATGCTCAGCAGTGCTTTGTGTCTTCAGCTGTTTGGAGCTCAGCAACTCCTAAAGCATAACAACCACTTCTGAGCTGTACTGAAATCTACCTTTAGAAACATACATTATTTAGGTCAGGGGAAGACTGGATTGTAGTTTTCTTAAAACAAGAAACAGAAAAACCAGTCTCCTCTCAACTGCTCCCCAAGTTAAAACAGGGCTTTCTAGGACAAAAGGACAGTGCACTCACCCCTGTCTCTTTGTCCTGCTCCTTTTTTCTCCAAGGAGGAAAGCAGTTCTGAAGACACTCCTTGCCCTTGCACACATGGTCTTGAGCCAGTTCAGGAGAGGGGCAGGGGAACTGGGCTGCAAGGGAACTGCTGGGCTGAATGCCTGACTTCACAGTCTTAACTGGCCAGAGAATCCTATTACGTGATAGGTAGCAAGCCAGGGACTAATTTATGGAAATTTTGACCTTCAGTCCCCTTTGACATTTTCAGATCAGCCATAGCCTGTGTGAGACATGAGAGCCCTTACAGTAAGGGGCTCTAAATCCGCCTGTGCAGCTGCTGGAGCCGACGAGCGGGTCAGAGGTAAGAATTCACTGAGGTTCGTGTGTGGGCTGCTCGGTGCCTGTTTGACATTTACAAATCAGTGACATTCCTCTGCACAGCTCAGTGCATACAAATCGCTTCAGTCACTCTGAGGAGGGCCCCTCATTTCAGTCAAAGGTGGATTTGGGCATCCTTAGTCTTCCCTTTTGACTTTAATAAGAACACCTCGTGGGATCTGCTCCCTCAGGAGGATGCAGTGGGGGCACTTTTAGGTTCAACCCAACTTCCAAGGACTTTGCACCATCTTTGTGGTTTGGGTGTGAAGCCTTTATCACTAGGTACAGTATCAGACCCCTCACAGTTTCATTCGTTGCCACAACAAGGATTGTGTTTGTCCATTTTGTAGCACAAACAGACACAGTCTCATTTCACTCGGTGCTGGGCCAATAATTCGGACCAAGAGAAGGCCAATTGGATTTCAGCAGCTTCCCATGGAAACCTATTTGCCATGAATAAAGCTCCACTGAGCTGAGCCATATGAGTGGGCTTGCCCCAGATTTCTCACAGTCTAGACTCTATGTAGAGAGAAAACATGATGAGAAAAACACAACCATGGCTGTGGACAAGGGAACATTAGCCTCAACCGGTTATTGTGCAACAAATGACCATATTGGCTTCAGCCAGCCTGACCTGTTTAACCATTGCTGCTTCTCTGAACCCTGAGGGTTAATGTGGATTCTTCATTCTCCTCTGTGCTGGCAGTGCCTCTGGCCCATGCTGCTCCTCCTGGCTAGAGGCTGTGCTTGATTTGGGATGCCCTTCCATGGTGTTTGCCGTGGCCTTGACCCCACCATGGCTGGGATAGGGAGGCTGACTCCTTGGTTGTGGACCAGAAGCTGTGGAGTCAAAGAAAGAGAGAGGAGGTGAGGGAGGCAGGAGGTGTGAGGGCTGCCATGAGGGGATATGGGGGTTTTGTGCACCTTGGTAGCCAAGGCTTCCATGGGACCTGCTGCCTTGGTGAAGCTGCCCTTTGCCACCTTGAAGCAAAGAGGGACGATGGCTCTCGAGAGGAAAGTTTCTTCCCTCATGCCCACAAGCCACGACACTGAGGGGAAAGGTTACTTTGGGGGTGTGGGGGTGAAAAAAGGGATGATGAAAATCAGAACTGAGGGGAAAGTCAGCTCTGCGTGTGGGAAAACTTGGGACAGCAGTGAGGGAATGACTGGAGGGAAGCTGTGCCCCTGTGATGGCGTGTTGTATGTGGCGAGGCCCCTTTCCCAGCCTTGGAGAGTGTAAAGATCGAAGAGGGACAAAACGGAGGGGAAAATGGAACATAACTGAGGGAAAACTCGGACAGCAGTGAGGGAACGAGGAGAGGGCGGCCACAGCCCACGGGGAGGTGTGTGGGGACACCCTTCTCCAGCCGGCCGTGCGCGGGGGCTGCCCCGTCCCCTCAGGAGGGAGAGGGCGGGCGGGCGGCGCCGAACGCGCTCCGTGCTTGGGAAGCGCCCGAGAACGCGCGGCCGGGACAGAGCTGGGGGGCCGGGGGAAGGGGAGGGCGCTCCCCGGCTCCCTCCCACCCTCTCCGGATAAATGAGCCGCCGGGAGGCGGCGGGCGGCGCAGGCTGTGGACGAGCGCGGCGCATCTCTGTCCCGTCCCCGTCCCGTCCCCCGCCGCGCCCAGCGCTCCCTCGGCCGGGCGGGCAGGGCCAGGGCCGGTGAAGGGGAGGCGGCCGGGACACCCCGGTCTGGTTGATGCTGGCGCTGCCCCGCGCAGCACCGGGCTCCGGCAGGCTGGTAGCGGCGGTCGGGACTCAGGAGGGGCCCCCCGGGCTCCCTTCCCCTTCCCTCCCTCCGCGGCGGGCGGCGCTGGAGGATTTTCTCCCGCCGCGGCCCCCTCGCTGTCCCCCAGACATGGTAGGTCACCTCCAGCTGCAAGGGATGGACGAGAGCCTGAAGGAGAAGAGCCGGGAAGGCTTGCTGGACAGTCCGGACTCGGGGCTGCCCCCCAGCCCCAGTCCCCCCTTCTACTCCCTGTCGCCCGGTGAGGGCCGAGCAGGGGGCAGCGGCGGTGCGGACCCCCCGGCCCCGGGCCACCGGCGAGAGGCCAAGGACGGCAAAGTGGTAAGAGCCAAACCCGGGCACCGGGCTCTGTCCCGGGCCCCGCGGGGGAAAGGCAGGAGGGCGCCTGAGACCATTGCCCGGGCACCCCTGGGCTGAGTTCCCCTCGCCGGCCGAGGGCACTCCGGGCTGCCCGTTGCGGCTGCGGTCCGGTGTTGGCAGCGCCGCTGCTGTGCCAGGCAGGGCTTGGCCCAGTGCCGGCCAGGGTTTTTGGGTACACTCACAGAGGGTTGGCAGTTTGGCTGAGTGAACTCTAATAACGGTGAGGGAGTGAAACGCAACTCTGAACCAAGCTCCCCTGCCCACCTTCGGACGAGAAAAGTGTAATTGTTTCTTAGTGACACTGCTCTGCCTGGTAGGTACAGGTTGGAGCTGCATCCATCCGGACCAAGGCAGGGGTGTCTGGCTCCCAGCCGTCATTACGCCCTGGCATCCCACATCTGGTTCGTGAGGAGCGTGGAGCCGCGTTTGCTGGAGCCCTGGCTGAAAGAAAGACAAAAGTGCCCTTTAGCTGGGGCAGGGTAGCGATGTGTGTCCGGGGAGTTGCTGCGGGGCAGGGTGTGGGAAGGGCTGTGTGCTGCTGCCCTTTCTGGAGCGGGGCTTTGTGGCCGGAGCCTGTGTGAAAGGTTTGTCCGCTGGCGGCCGAGCGGAGCCGGGGGTAGTGGTTTGTAAGCTCAGACAGCTGGCAGAGCACTGCAGGTCTCGGTCAGCCTGATGCAGTGCCAGTGAAGCGCTTGAATGAGAGGATGATCTGGGTAGATTTATTATGACCATTATTTTGCTTTATTTGTTTATTTCTATCCCTGAGCTATAAAACCCGTTTTTAAAACACAGCGTTCGGAGTATAAGCAATGGTCATGGAGGTTTTTAAAGGATGATGAAAGTTCTTCCCCAGGGCTCTTTAAAGTTTTTTTAAAACACATATAAAAGATGTTTGTAGGTGTATTCAACGCGGTTAATTGGCTTCTATATGGAATGAAAACTGCAGCACAAATCTTTCCATGAGAAAAATTCATCTACCTATGGTATAGTGACAATTCAAAGACTTCTTTCCCATAGAGACATTTTGCAATGACTCCTCACGCCCTTGTGCACTTTCTCAAGTTTTAAGGCCTTTTGAGCATATTACTGAAAACTGCTTTTTACTCCTGAACATGCCAAAACCTTCCCCATGAACAATGACTCCTCACAGTGGAGAGGGTGTGAGGGCTTATTATGAAAGTTGAATCTCAAACCTGCTAACGCCTTACCTGCAGATGCCTGGGCGTGTGTGCCATCTCGGTGGGAGTGTTTATGTACAAAGTTACCCACACGTCTCTGATTTGGCAGGATCAAGCTGTTGCTATGTGTCTGTAAAATAAAATTGGGGAGGAAGGTGAGTGAAGGCTGCTGGAGCAAAAAACAGCAGGGGTGGAGGTGTCTGCAAAACTCTGTAATGAGGATATGACAGTCTCCATTCCAGTCATATGGCAGTTGGCCACCACGCCATCCAAGAAAGTCCTTAGATATCGAAGAAGAAAGAACATGAGAAAATTTATTTCCATTCATGGGCTGTTAGGATTGAGAATTTTAGTGCTTGACTCCTACAGGGAAAAAAGTTATTCTGTGATCTGTATAAGGTAAAGTTAAGTTTTTCAATTGTTTTGATCATTAATGAACATTTTAGACACTTCAGAAAAGCTCACACTGTAGATATTTCCAATTTCTGTATCACATTGCAAGGGTAACCCTGGGTTCCTGCTTAGAGTATGGGTTCCATACACTGGGAATGTATGGAATTCCGTGCTCTTAGCAGGTACAGAAGGTTGCAGAGATCCAAATGCTGAAACCAGTTGGAAAGCTGTATTATTTGGAGTGGTGCTGGGCTCTGCTCTTTAAATCTGTTTGGTTCACTGCAAAATAATGAAGTAAATAGGAATTTTCACTCTATTTGACTACAGAGAGTTTAACTTCCTTTCATTTCCACTGTGCAAATACTGTACTTGCAGCTGATATTAAAGGAGGAAAAATATGAAGAGCATTGCTTGCTTCATACTTCTAAATTGCAGTGTCTAATTAGCTTTAATTTTGCCATTTTACAAGGGCTTGCAGATCTGTGAGCAGTTATGCAACCCATGAATGTGCTTCTGTTTAAGTCTATCCCTCTGCTGTTCATCAGAGCATGGAGAATTGGCAAATCAATAATTGCAGCTATTTGCACACCAAGAAATGCTGTTTTTAATTGCCTGTTATATTAGTGTTTGTTTTGCTTATAAACGTGACAGAGCCAGGAACACAACCTGCACTCTTTGTGTTGGAATACTATAAAACCATACATAACTCAGTCACCAACAGCCAAGGTTCTACTGTGTACAGTTACAATAAATTGCTGTCAGGTGAAGGAAACAACATTCCAGATCTGAGTGAAGTATTTCATGCTATTCTTTCTGCAGAACTATCAAACCACCAGCCTGAACCCAGTTGCATTCTTCTGCAGTCAGCTATTTTGCTCCAACTTCACAAATATGTTACAAAATTTTTCTGCTTTAGGACAGCTCTTCTCATGCAGGCTGGAAGGAGATTGCCTGCCCTTATCGAAGACTTTCTTGTGTGTAAAATCTGTGCTCTCTCTGCTCTGTGTTATTAACTGTGACTCTGAAAAAGTAAACTCTCTGCTCTTTAATAAGCACAACTTTGTTTCAAAGACAATGCACCATTTATTCACATTTAACCAGCCAATTTGGGAACAGCTTTGGGATCCAAGAAAATATGAAAGGCAATTTAGGGCCAGAGTCATAAATACCACAAGTTCAACACCATTTAGGGACTTTTTTTTTTTTTTTTTCATTTTACTTGTAGTGCAGGATAAATTGGCTTTTATTTCTTCAAATAAAGTCCATGTAGGGAATTTGTCAAGTGTTTTGTGCTTAAGTGCAAATATCCCAAGGAAAATAGAAGGTGACTTTTACCTAGTTCTGCTTTTTAAATCTGAAACATTATTAAATTGATTCTTATGACTTGGGTTACTGAATTCTCTAGGCTGTGTCTGTAAAGCTGGGTCAGAAGGAACAGAAATATAACAAAATAAATCCTTATAATATGCACAAAGAAGCAGTTGCTGGAAGCATGGGGAATTAAATTACATCAAAGTACCCATATCTGCTTAGAGTTTTCCCTGTTCTTATGCTGGGATACAGATTTAGGCTAGAAGAACTGCTTTTGGACTGTACTGAAATAAGTGCTTTGCATCCATCACACAACTCCTGATGGATATCAGGGGACATCAAGCTCACATTCATCTGCAGAACTATCCATTGTGTGTTCTTGAAGCAGCACGTTTTATGTTCCTTCCCAACAGTGAAAGGAGCTTTTGCCACTGCAGAGAGTTCCCTTTACTCTGTAAGGTTTAAGTATTTGTGGACTCAACCTGCCTCAGTGAGCACTGACTTCTGTGGGACTGTATCCCAGTGAATCAGCTGTAGGGATGTAGGGAATTTCTACTGAAATTCAGCAGCAAGAATGATTCAGAATCACTCTTGGGTGGTGAGAGGAGATTCCAGCTTCATGTCAAGTATGGAGAAGGAGACCTTGCCCCTTGGCACAGCCTTCACGGACAACATTTGGGTCCCAACAACGTGGCCCAAGTCAGCATTTGTGCCAACCCTGTTAGAGTAATAGCTCATATTAAAAAAAACCCTAGAACATCTCTTCCTGACATGCAGCATTTTGAAGACCCTTTGGGTCACAGAGCCAGCATCTAGTCCTGCACTGAAAGTGCTTCAGGAATGGGGCAATGTCTTGTAGGGACTGGGTGGGGAACGTGGCCATCAAAGGTTTTCCATATGCAATTTCCATACCTGTCAACACCTACACTGAAAGCACACGTGAGAGGGGGGCCCAGCACCCCGACCTGAGCCAGCTTGCAGCCCACACACGAGGCAGGGGACGTGACTCCCAAGGCCCTGTGGGTCCCAGCAGCTCCAGGGAAGCCCCAGGCTGCTGCAGGGAGCAAGGCACCCATCTGGCAGCACAGCAGGGTTTACCTCAGGGCTTGTTGGCAGCCTGGCATCCTGACCCACTTCTGAGCCACTCCCATGGGGCTGGATCCTGCAGGAATTCCCCCAGCTTCAGTTCCACGCCTGTGTCCTCTCCTGACAAAGGCTAATCCCACCTGGCTGTTCCCTGTCCCTCAGCCCCACCCAGCTCTGGATATGCACCCGCTCCTCTTCCTCTTTGGTGAAGAACAGGGCATGGCTTTGGGCCTCACTTGGTTGGCCTCACCTGATCTGACAGATGTCCCTTCTGGGCAGATCAGGGAAACAGGCATCAGGATCTCATCATCTGTTCTGAAAAGTGTGGCTCTGATGAAAGAGGGTGATGTCTTCTAGCTGCTGAATTTCCATTGTGTCCCTACGTAACCCTGTGGACAATAAGCAAAGTAGCACACATTTCCCACTTGAAATAAAAGAGGGAGATAAGCAGGAAGGATGTAATTCTTTGAAATAATAAACCCCTGCTTTCTACCTGAGGTTTGCATTTACTGTTATCACCTCCCAATATAATCTCATCCGGCTCTGGTATAAATTACTCGTAATGTGCAATACGTGCAGATATTGGGAAAATAAATGGTCTGTTAAACAAATATTGCTTATCTTCTAGAGCAGAGAATGTAGATGTGTGTCAAATAACTCAGCCAGATCTTTCATTATAGCTGTAAATAACAGCTGAGTAAAGTGACATTTTCATGGACCTGACATGTTACCATAGTGGGAAAATGTGGTGAGAGATTTGCTTATGCCCTAGCTAAGTTAGGAGCTGGGAATTTGGGAAGCTGTATCCTGTTTGTAGCCCTGACACTTGGAAAGCTGTTTCCCCTTACAGTCCCTAGAGATCTAATGCCACATCTTGGTGCCTTCCATATAATGACCATAGCAAAAGGAGTCAGTCAGTTCTGGTTCTTTGTGCTCTCTGGGGAAAGGTTTTGGGGGTTTATTTATTTCAAGTCACGTTAATTTCCTTTCCTTTTTCTTGCTTTGCTGCCTGGAATTTGGCAGCTAAGAACAGTCAATGCTGTCGATGAGCTGTAGATTGAATTCCACTCAGCAACCAATTTTATCTGTGTTTATCTATCTGCTACTTGCAAAAAGCAGAGTTTAGCTGCCCAGGCCGTTACATGCCTGAAAGGCATCAGAATTAAGGCAGAGGGAAAAATGCAGCCAAACAAGAAAGCTCTTCAACTTTTTAATACTACTGTAACTCTTTGCTGGTTGACACAAATTATGTACTGGAGAAGAAATAATAGCTCATTTACTGCCTAATATTCGCCTTGGATCAAGTTGTAAACGTGGGAGTCACTTTTTTGATATCTCTGGTATCTTTCATTTTGTCTTCTCAACCTTCCTTGCCTACCAGACTCCTTCTGTCCTTAAAAGATGCCAGGGTTGTGATGTCTTTTGTGAAGCTGCATCTGGTAAGTGCCAGCACAGCTCCAGTTACTGGGGACAGATGGATCAGGTCCCCACTGCAGTGTTCCAGCACAGGAACCCTTGGATAGACAGACCTCAGCTATGGATCACTCGTGGACAGCCTGCCCTGAAGTGATGTGGACTTTACCTCTTCACCATCAGTGACCCCCAGGAGTGTGCAAGCAAGCTCTGCTCCCTGCCAGTCTATCCATAGTGCAGGATAATCCAGAAACATACCTTGTTTGTGGAGTATCTGCAGATCACCAAGTGATTCCTAGAAACGATATGGGGATCCTGATTTTCTCAAGGGAGCCCAGTAGTCCAGTGCTCCTCTTCTTTCAACCATTCCTGTGCAGAAGGAAAAAGAATTGAGTCAGTATTTTTTTGACAGGCAGAACATTTTTGGGTTTTTTCCTTAAAGCAGATTGGAAGGAGTCGGTGTCAAACTCTTGCCAAAAAGCCAGCTTTTGACATGTGCCAAGCATATAACATTTCAGCCCCAAAGACAAATGTTTTGGAAAGCTCATATCCCCTGTTCCTTGCTTCCCAGCTCCAGGTGACTTGCAGGGGCCGACATTTCAGAACATCACTGGAGGGAAAACAAAATGTCACCTGAGGTGCCTCTCAGTGGCTGCTGTGTGAAACCTGTGGTTGCTGTTTAGTGACCCCTTCATACTGTGCAAGCAAATCAGTTGCTGCTTGGTGAGCAGCCTGCAGGATCTTAGAGATCTCTATTTTGGACTGTAATTTGTAAGTTATTTACATCTTCCATGTGCAGATTTCCAGGTTACTTCAAGGTTTCTGACCTGCAGCAGCTCACAGAAGAGAGGTCTGAGTCTGTAATGGTCTCGACAGGCAGTAGAAATCGTGGCTTTGGCCTGCCAATGTTCACAGTTGTTCCAGCTTTCTAAACTAAGCCAAGCCTGCAGGTCTGAAGTTGGTGCTCATCCACAGCATATGAAATGAAATGCCTTTTGCCACCCTTCCCTGCCCAGAGCAAGGTTAACTGTATCCCCCATTGGAAATAGTCGCATCACACCCCATCCAGCACTAACCTGGAGAACACTTAATCCTGCTCTCACCAAGTTCAGCGGCAAATTTTTGACTCTGATTGATGTCAGCCATGCGTGCCAACACCTCTGTTTCCCCATGCACACTGCTGTTGTTCCTGCAGCGTGTTCTTGTTTCCTGTTCCCTGCTGTGGGACTTGTGCTCTCCACAGACAGCGATTGCCGCCGTGCCCACGCTCTGACCGAGCAGCACCCCCGGCTCTCAGCGGGCTGGGAAGGCTTTTCCCATGCACACACTGGGGGCCAGATGCCCCAGCAATGTTCCTGCAAAGCCACAGGAAAGACTTCGTAACATCTCCCGCATCCTGGGGATGTTTGGAGCACACTTAGTGTCATCATTTGTTAGCAAGAAGTGTGAAGGCTTGTTTGCCTGGAAGCACTTCTTAGAAACTGCTTCTTTAAAGGAGGGACACGTATCCCCAGCCTTGTTTCCTTCACCAGTTCAAGCAATCTGCATCCCTCTGCAGGTGAGACCCCAAAGGGCAGCCTGCCTGCTGTTCACAAAGCTCATGAGCGTGTGCAAATGGTGTTTGACTCCTGCACCCAAAGGAACCTCTTCTTATGTACAAAATGTCTTTAGAAAGAGCTCTGGCCTTGTGCACACTCTTAGAAGCTGGACATCTGCACCCTTGTGAACTGAGGCTTGTCTGATGTAAACAATTCACTTTTCAGAAGCAAAGAGCTTTATTTACGACCAGAAAGGCTGCCCTTGCCCTCCCCTGTCAAGAGTGTTGAAAGCAATTCTGGAATGAACTTTGCCTTTTGGCCAGTGTTTGCTAGGGAGGGTGAACATATATATTTTTTTCTTTTTTCCTCCCATAACTGTGCAGATACTGTTCTGTTTTGACAATGGAACAGTATTCAGTCTTAAAGAGGAGTTGGGCATTTTACTTAATAGTACAACTTTACACAGTTGTAAAGTGCAGGGAAATTTCAGCATGAAAAGAAGAAACAGCTTTGTGGCTTTGAGACACAGAATTAAATGGCTTGGCAAGTTCAGATGGAGCAGTGACATTTTTTGCCTTAGCCTGAGGCAGAATGCCCAAACCAGTGGAGGAAAGCAGAGCTCAGCTAGCCATCTACAGACCCTGCACAGAGGCTGCCAACCATCTCCTTTAAAGAGATCCTGTGTCCCTGAGCGTCATAAATATCTGCTGACAGAAAAGTAGTGGCAGAGACTGAAACCTGCAGTGACATTTTTTCCAGGAGGGCAGGATTAGGCTGAATTAGCTGCTGGGTTTGGTCCAGGCACCAGACACAGGATCCCCATATGTGGGAAATGGTGTTTAAGAGCATTCCAGTATAGAGAAGTGGGATTAGTCATTTCTGTGGTGGGCAGAGGAGCCTAGGCTGGTCTGTGACAATTTGTCAGAGTAAGTAAGTTCACAGTGCAGTTAGTCTTAAAAATCCAGTTTTTGGTGTCATGAATTGGAGCTGCTCCATTCATTATAAAGTCCTGGCTTGCAACTGGCTTCCTGCATTGCAGAGGCCACAAGGTGCCCCAGTGTCTCACCCCACCCTCAGTTTTATGGTTAACAAGAATGTCCTTTGGAGCACAAGAGCCATTTTTGGCATGGAGACTTTGGGAACAGCAAGTCTATCACTTCCTCTGCTGGATTGTTGCAAGGGATACATGATTTTTATGTACATATTTGTATGTATATCTATAAAAATACATATACATGTCTCACTTTAGTAGACCTACATCCTTCAAGTCAGCAGCTTTAGGCCCTATCGCTGTGTTAGGTCAGACATGGAGCACTTCTCCATGCTGACACATTTTGAGTGTTTCTAAGACTTGTTAATTCCTACCAGTAAAGGCAATATCGGGGCTAAAGAAAACTCAAAAACAATTGCAATTCCTATGAGAAACGAGAAAGGAAGAAGGAAAGGCAAGGTTAAATTTCAACAAACAGATACTGCAGCATGAAGTGACAGAGATGTGGGCACAGTCACGTACCTGGGGGGCAGAGGGAGGTGTTGGTAGGTGAGGACAGTCCAGGTGTTGTGTTAGGCTGCTCAGCTGCCAGCCGAAGCACGTTATGAGCTGTGCCAGCCCCATCTGTTGTGTTCCAACACTTGCTGTGCTCTCCTTCCCTGCAGATGCCTTATCTGCTCCTGAACCCGTCCATGCCAGAGATAAGGCCTCGAATGTACCCGGTGTTTTTTGGAGAAAGCATTGAGGTCAACCCTGAGCCCGTGCAGGAAATCAGGTACAGATGGGATTGGGCGGGTAGAGGGGGATTTCTGTCTTTTTCCTGGTGCTTCTGCCAAAAATTAAAATGTGTTTACAAATGGGAGTCATGGTTATTTTGATGGAAAGGGAAGGACAGGTGGGAGGGTAATTCCTGAATTAAAGCCACTGACAGCAGCACAGGCAGAGAGGAGGAGGCAGGAACTGGAGGGAGGTTTTAACAGAAGGCAGCTTTCTTTCCAAGGCCAGCTAAAATCCAAGGCTATGAGAGAAAACCATTACCATCTGTGGGCTTGATGGCCTCCACTAAGTGATCTGATGGTCTTCATACTGTTCCCAGATGACTTGTGTCTTGAGAAGAAGCAACACCCTTCTAATTGGCACCTGTTATTGTTCGCTCTTGCCACAGAGAAACAGCATTAGGCAGCCCACAGAGACTGAATGAGCTCTTCTGTGTGAGATGGTCCCTCAAGCCAGTGATGGAGATGTTCTGCCCTCCTGTGGGGCTGGTGCTCTGGCCAATGGATAAATGTTGGTCTTTGCTCTTCGTTTGCCCTTTCGCTGATGTGGAATGTATCCTGCAAACAGCATGGAGCACTCACACACAGCTTGGGGCAGGGACAGTGGGAAGACTGTAAATCCCCTCAACCTATGCAAAAGTCCCTCTGGAAATGTACCCCAGTAAATCTCTGCTGGCTGAGGAACTGCCAGCGGGCATGTTTTTATGGTGATTACATCGGAGCCTTGTTTTATGTGTGCTGAATGACTTGCTTACACCCTAGCTGTGCAAAATACATTACAGCAGCTCAGATTACACGTGGTGCACAATCAGTCAGCTCCCCTCTGGGTGGAGGTAATGACAAGCACACACCCAGCTTTTAATCTTTTTTACGTGGAGCTGCACATTCCTTGGCTGCTGATTGCTGGAGGAGCATTTGGGGAGCGGGGAAAACCAATGGAAGTCCTGCTGTTTCCCATGGCTAGGGATTCCAGAAAAAGCCCTTTTTCTGGCCTGGTGTCTGCTCATCCTTTCTGGATGACTGCAGAAAAAAGGCAGGGCCGTGACATCCTACCTTTTGTGGTTCTTCATCTGTTGGCAGTTCAGATGGCCAATTCCTTTGACACCAGTGGCTTGGGTGTTGGGCAGCCGTAGCCCACAATATTCCTTTGCTTTACCTGCTCTTTCAGCATTGCTTGGATTTTTTTGTAGGCTCCAACAAGCAACCTCATCCCTCATCTTCCAGCACTCAGATTTTAGCTGGTTTGGACATTTTTGTGCAATGATAACAAAAAGACAAACAGCCTTGACAGCTCGACAGGTCCATTACAGAGTGTTTGTCTGCCTCCAGTGTAGCTCTCAGGGCTGAGCTGAGGTCCCAGTGGGACCCATGGAGAAAACCAGAGGAAGAAGAGCGTTGCTTGGAGCCTGTGCAACGAGGTGTTTTCTGCCCTGGTTCTGCTACATTGCAGAAATGCTGAGATGGATTCACAGCAAGGTGGGGTTCCAGCAAGATTCCCCAGCAGGACAGAGTCCTCTTGGCTTTGGGTTGTAGAGCTGGCATCTGCCCCAGTGTCTGTGCAGTAAGAGGTGGTAAATACTGCCAGCTTCGAAGGGTTAGAGAAGAGTTCTGCCGGTCTTGCTGCCTGGGCTGTGCTCCTGATACCTTGCTGTCCTCTGCAGGTGCAATTCCGAGGTGAAGTACGACTCGGAGAAGCGCTATCGGGATGACATCTTCTACGGCCCCATCCCCACGGTCACCACCTACAGCGAGACCATCATCGCCGCTCCCAACTGCACCTGGCGGAACTACAAGTCCCAGCTGATCTTCGAGCCCCGCCAGAAGCCGGTGAGGTTTCAGAGCACGACCATCATTTTCCCCAAGCGTGCCAAGAACATTTACCGGACCACCCTCAACTACAGCTTGGGCTGTGCCAAGCGCTGGTTTGCTTCCAGCGTGCAGCTGGAACTCTGTGAGGAAACCAACCCGTGCGTCATGTACAGCGAGACCCTCTGATCCGCCCCGCCGCCGGCGACTGCGCAGCCCCCGCCGGGCCCTGCCTGGGCCTTGCTTGGTGGCAACTGAATATTCATGGCTGCAGAACAGCTCTCGGGGAGGCTGAACTGGCTGGGAGGAGGCTTGCAGGGCACAGGATGGTTTTGATCAGTGAGAGGCTGGCTTGTATTTTGCGACGTTCCTGACATTCATGATCTGGATTTTATTTTTGGGGTTTTTTTTTTCCCCGAGCGTATCTATTTTTGGCTTGTGTTTAGATGAAATCAAGATGACAAAGGACCCTGTTACCCATTGCAGAATGATGCCTTATGAGCACTGTAGGTCTTGTCTAGCACATAGGTGAGAGTCACTGTAAGCTTCAGAGCTATTTTGGTCTCTGCAAAGGGAAGACCAACTGCAGAGTCAGTGTCTGTTCAGCCCAGCACACACCAGGCCAGATCTCTTTCAGAGCTGAAATGCAGAGGAGGTAGTTATTTGTACCAGTACATCACAGCTTGCTCCAACAGCTCAGCTCAGTGAGAGCTGCCCTATTACAGCACTGCAGTCACCCCACTTCCTGAGAGGAGTGGAGACTGTCACCCTGAGAAAAAGAGGATTTAAACAGCTCTTGCTAGCAGCTGGGTGTTTGTATACCATAGCAAGGCACAGCACAACCAGGAGATAGGAGAGAGGCCTGCTGTGATGCACAGACACATTTTCTGTGAGCCCAGCCAGGAGTAAGGAGGGAGACTGAGGAAAATGAACAGGTGAAGGGCTAGTTTCTAAAAGTGACTGAGAAATTTAGGATCCCAGTGCCCTTTTATCAAAAGTATTGTCAAACCAAGTGTGCCATGCTGTTCACTGCCTCTAACACCTAATTTAAGGGATCTGTATGCACTTGCAGCCCTGCTGAGTTTCAGGGTGTGGCTGTATTGCAGAGAGGAGTGTAGAGCAGGGAGATGCTCCCTGGCTTACTTGAAGCTAGGGCAGGGTTAACTCACCCTCTCAATAGTTTCCATATTTGTGGCATGGGCAGCTTTTCTGCCTGTAGAGGAGCAGCCAAACTTTCTCAGTGTAGAGCTTGAAGGACTGAAGAGCCCAAATGCATCTGGGTTTTCCTCACTCAGCCAGGCTGTAGCACTAAAAACAGGTACTTTGCAAACAGCTGAACTGTCTCTGCAAAAGGACCAAGAAACAGTGAGCAGGAGTCAGTGCAGCCATCCTAAGGTAAAACATTCCCCACTCATGAATCCCATCTCCTGGTAAATCTTCACTTTGGTCTCTTGCTGAAAATCTGCAAGAGCCTGGATTCCCACAAACATATAACTTTTGAAAATAGCACGGAATTGTCTCCAAAAATCTTACCAAGAATTTTTGCATGCTGCTCCGACTTAGAAATAACCACACAGCTCCGGAAATTAATTTCCAGCTTTCTCTCTTCTAAACTTTCCATTTTGTTCCTGACTTGCTGTGAGTCTGATGGAGTTATTTCAGAACACAGCTGAGCAGCCAAGTCAGAAAGCCTATTAACAATGTCAACAAGACGTAGCTGATTGCCCAGAACAGTTGACGCACAAACCCACTGAGATTAAAAAAAAAAAAGTCAGAGAAACTTGAAAAAATAATAAAATTAGTGACATATAAAGATACTTTTTCCATCAGTTTCAAAAAGCAGTTGGTAAATGTGACCAGAACTGTGACCTTTATGAAACAGAGTTCTCTTGTTTAAAATTTAGCACAGTTTTTCCACCAGAGGTAAATATAAAGTCTTTAAATACAAACTTCAATCCTGACAGCTGAAGCATCATTAGTGCTGAATGATGTGTGTTATGGCAGTGCTGAACTCTGCCTGTCTACTGGGAGTTAGGACTTGGTAGGAAGAACCCCTCAAAGGATTTCCAAGGCTTCCACCTACTGTTGAATTCTTTACAGCAACACAAACAAGGACTATATTTGTTAGTGGTCAGATTCTGCTGTCACTGTCTGTCAGCATCAAAGCCTGGAAAAGCAGCATCTGCCTCCAAAGGGATTATTATGCCTGAAGCAACCCTTCTCCCCAGGGCTCCAGCAAACAGGAGAGCTGGCTTAGGCAGCAGGGAGTTGGTGCTTGGATGAACGTGGTCCCAGTGCAGTGATGTTGGTGATGCCCTTACTTGCTGGTTCATCTTGAAGTCTGTCCTGTTGGCCACGTGCTGCTGAGCGAGCCTTGGGAGCAGGGGAATACCCCTCTGCCTTCCTGGGGACACGTGGAGGCTCTGGAGGGCTCAGTGCCTGCATCCCTGAGAGTCTGTGCCAAGGGGCAGGGTCCCAAGCTGACAGCAGTGTAATGCAGGCTCAAAAGCAGGGCCAGTACTCACACCCAGGAGATCCCTGCATGATGACAGAGTGGACAGGCTGACCTCAGAGCCAAGGGGATGCCAGACTCTCCCTATTCTTACCACACATCAGGCTTTGCTCCTTTGAACAGCTGGATTATTCCCCTGCTTTGAGTACAAAGCTGCTGTTCTTGGTCATGGTGGTCTTTGAGCAGGACAGGTTTTCCCCAGAAAAATCCCTTTCATCGTGACTGGCTGCAGGTTTCTGCCCACTCTGTCCACTGTTAGTTCTGTTTCCAAAATATCAGCTGCAACAGTAAAAGAGAATTCAAGGCAAGCCAAAAAAACCCCTAGTGTGCAAATACAAATCCAGCAGAGAGACTGAACCTCAACCTAGACTTGCACCACTCAGGGAGAGGGGCTGCTGAGGCAAAGTCTCACAGGTGGATGTGACCCCGGGAGGGTGCAGTGGAGGGCTGCATCCTTGGCACTGGAGGGTCCCACACACCCATCCCAGGCCTCTTTGAAGCTTCATGCTTTGTTTTCTCTGCAAATACACTAGAAGTGACCTAACATGCTCCTGCTTCTTTGAGTTTAAGCAGCTTTTCTGGTTTTGCCATAAAAAAAAAAGATAGAAAGCAGCCTGGATTTCTAGGCTGCTGAACACATTTTGAGTAGTCACAGTGGCTAAGGTGGGACTATCACTCTGGACCACATCTAAACTGAAACATTGCCAAGTACCTGAGATCTGGAGAAATTTTTGAAAAATCCCTTCTTATATGATATCTGCCATGGGCCCATCACAAGCTGCTTTTCTTCTCAGCAAAAACTGGCGTTGGAAAGGGACTTTGTTTTTCCTGAGGTCAAGGAAACCACAGAGGGTCAAGTCTTCACCCTTGCCTGGGCACACATCCCAACCTGCCTGCCCACTCTGTCCCTGCTGCTCCCATCCCTGTGGCTGGCTTAGGCAGTGGTAGAAAAGCCAAAGTTCATCTTACTCATGACTGGGAAAAGTGATGACTTTTTTTGTTTTGCCCAAACACCAGAAATTGAATTGTGTTTTTGTGTTGCCAATGAAGAATACTCTGGGCAGCCAAGAAGTGCCTTGTGCCATACCTGTAGTGTGTTTGTCCATCTAAAAGGAACAATTAGTCCCACTAGGGAGGTGCTTTTAAATGGAGTGTTGTTCATCTCAGCCAACAGATCTTTGTTCTTGTATATTTTCTCAAAGATACAAAAGATAAATTCAGACCATGGAAATGTGAGTTTCCTTGAACAGCTGGGACTGTGGCTACATTATTTCTCCCCAGGATCCTGATGTGCATGTTGCCCTCAGCTCTGCAAGCCTGATGGGTAAAGTCAGGCACTGCCTCTATCTTTTTTGATGAGGGGAAGATTGTTTTTTTCAATATGGAAAGTCCCTGTCTCAAAAGTGGGGGTCTCTCTCCCCTTCATCCCTATGATTCTTTTGCTCTGGAATACAGCAGAGCATGCTCATGTCTGGCCTGCCTGCATTGCTGTCATTGCATTTGGGGCCAAAAAGATGAAACCCTAACCAAATACTGAACTTTCAGAAGCTGTGGAATATGTTGCACAAACCGCAGAGAACAACTTTGACCAAAAGTTTACTGCTTGACTTTATTTTTTGCCTTTTTCTTTTTTTTTCCTTCCTAAGCCAGCTCTACTTTCCTCAATGTGAAATACAGACAGATTTGCACCCTGGGTGCACAATTTCTGGGACTGTTGAAATGGTGTTTGGGTGTTGATAGCAGTGTTTGAGTGAGCTGCTGGTCAGAGAAGTGAATGCTATTTACTATTTATGTTGAGTGTGTCTTAAAAAAAAAAAGGGAAAGGTCACCAGAAGGCTAATGAGCAAAAAAGACTTTGTAAAGCAAACTGAAGACTAAAGACTGTGTGAGTCTGACATAGAGGTGAATGGTTCTGTGTGTGGACAGTGATCTAGGATATTTAGCCATTGTGGTTTTTACCTGCCTCTTTTCCTGTAGGAAAAGGCATCTTTGCCTTTTTTAGAGCTGAAACACAATCAGATCCATCCCCTATCACAGTCATTCAGCCTCGCTGAAGTCTGTGAGCATCAGCATTCCCCAGGCTCACCAGGTACTTGCTGTGTGTATCAATCAAACAGGCACAGAGCTGTGCCTCTGTGGAGATGGGGAATGCTTTAGAGGGGATGATGGATCTTCTTGTGGGATATTCAGATTTTTATTGCCAGATAAAATCTGCTCCCTGAGGACCACCTGATCACTCACAAATTGATCTGTTCTGAACATCTCCCCTAAAGCTCTGTAACCAGTCGATTTTGTAAGTCTTGGGAGGCACTAATTCTTTTTCAGAAACTGTAATGGCCATCAGAATGAGCAAAGTATCCTGTCATGTGAATTGTGACCTGAGGATGGGATTGAAAGGTGTCTGAAGGTTAGAGAAGGAAGAACAGAACTTATAAGTGGTGGAAATGCATAAGGATGTGTCATATTTTTATTTTTGTAAGTCTGATTCTCTAAGTGCTTGTAAAGTACTTTACTGTTGTATATGTGGTGATGCAGTAGCTCACAATATCCTTTTATTTTTGTATATTCCTTCCTCCACCATAATCCCTTTCTGTTCAACTCATAGAGAGTAATTTAAGAAGACAAAATTTATATATCATAATAAAATGCTCAAACCCTCATGCTGATGTATCTAGAGTTTCCTTCCTCTTCCATATCCCTTTACTTGGTGCCTAATGCCCTTTTTTTGTTTCTGGTGTGTCCATCCCTTTCTGTGGATGTCAGCCCAGCTCCCAAGGATGGGTGGCTGTGGCACAGTCAGTGCTGTGATGTGCAGACCCTGCTCTCTGTGCCCAGGGAAAGCTGAAAAGCTGAGGAGGAACTCTCAGAGGCAGTTTTACCTTTCAGGATTTCCCTGGTTGTCAGTTTGACCATTTCTTCGCTCTAAATTTCCCTCTTCAGCTTCATCTTGTTCTACCCAGCTATGGAGCCTTGGTGTTGGATCTAGACAATTCCTCCCCCAGCTTTTCCGTGGTCTTCAAGGGCAGGAAGAACCCACACAATGCTTGTTTCATATCCAGGTATCCACATTCTAGTGCACTGTTGGCATCTCTCCTATGTCCTGGCTTCCCAAATCCCGAAGGTGGATGAGCTGCACTGGGGCTGAAACCCTGCCTGGCCATGAAGTGAATTTAAAGCCATGGCTGTAAATGCCTCAGGCTCACCAGCCAGCCCTTAGTAGAGCACTCCTTTGTCTTCCAAGACCCAAGATGTCTGCAGGGAGAATCTGACACTAATCCTTATGGAAAAATCATTGGATTTATAGGGATGAAGTCAATAGGCTTGGATGAAACCAGCTGTAAAACTCCAAGGAATGGAAAGGAGAAGCAAAGCCATGTTATGCAAGAAGCTTGCTTCAGCTGCAGCATAAGTGCCCATGTCCTCATCCTAAGCTTTTTGACAGAAATTATGGCTGAACTGCTGCTAGGATGAAGGATGGGAGACAAGCTCATGGCTAAGAACCTGAGAAAACACAACGTGGAGAAGGCAGGGGCTGTGCAGGCCGGGTGACTTCACTGGCTGACACCCAAATGCCAGATGAAGGACATGTGCATCCACTCCTGCTATTTAAATAAAACCATAAAATGGGAATGCTGTCCAATGAAGATTCCTGAGGTGGCAGCTAAATCCTCAGCAGCAAAAGCAGTATTAGATGCAGGATATGTGTTTTGGCAAGTGTGCTCAGATGAGCTAACCCCTGAGCTAGTGGCTTTTACTGTGCTAGCTGGATGTTGTAAATTTAAGCAGATGATGCTTGGTATTAGTCTTGCTCCTGGGATATTTCAGAGAGTAATTGCACATATCTCTGAGGGATTACAAGGTGCTGAAGTTATAATGGATGGACTTTGAATTTAAACTGGATGCCTTTAGGAACAGAAGGAAAGGTTTAGGCTGGTTTTACAGACAGCAAGAATGCTGAATATAAAATGCCAAAAGCCTCACCTAAAAGAATTTGCTGATTATGGGCAGCTACAAATTAAATAATAATAAAACTCCACATGGCTGGGATCCCTATTCCACTCAACAAAGCAGAGCTGTAAGGAAACAATAGATGCCTTCATCAAATTTCATTCCACAGCTATTTACAGTTAACAAACAACAGAAAGATTTGCCAGAGAAAGACCCTTACCTGATCCTGGAGCAGTAAAAACATCCCCCTGCTGCCAAACCATCAGTTCAAATACCATGTGCAAGACCTTAGGCTGGCTCTTTGCTCTCCATCAGCAGATGGCAATGTCACAGCCTGGACCGGCAGGAGTGTCTTGGGAAGTTCTAGGCAATGCCAAGCAGCTGGAGGTTATATTGTCCCCAAAAATGTCAGGAATCTCTTGCAATGTGGAGGAATCACCAGAAACATGCCTGGAGTGATGGCCACCTATAGGAACTGTCTCCAGTGGCACAGGACACTGATCTGCCACTTAATCCAGCTCTGTGGGGAGGCTGGAATGGAAGACTGTCACAGCAGATACATCTCTGTCCCCTGAGCTGACCCTGTGGCTTCACAACTGTCTCCCTCAGAAACCATTCCAGGATGACTGAATCCACCTGGGATGCTTCAGATGCAGCTCTGCATCCTCCTCATGTCCTGTGTGGCAGGTTCAGTGCCCCAGGGGACACTTTGGCTTCAGCAGCTGAGCCCCCAGGGTGGCTGCATGGGGCCTCTGGATGCTTGGCATGGTGGCAGGATGGTGACTTCCAAGGCTGGCACTGCCAGCTGCCCTCAGCAGTGTCTGCCCAGCCATGGGATGTGGATCCAATGCTGGTTTCCATCCCTTTGCTTGCAGGAGCAATTCCCAGTGCAGATGCAGCCCCTGCAAATACCCCACAGCCTGGCAGGAACGTGGCTTGGCCACCCCACTGCCCACCCCCAGCTCTGGTTCTAAATCCCCTGGTGTGGTGACACTGGAGAGGAGCAAGGACCTGCCCCAGGGCTGTGCATCTTCTGCCAAAGCACTGAGTCTCCTTCTGCTGGCAACAAGCCCAGCCACAGCAGGGAAATTAATGCAGGAATGGCTTGTTCTCGAGTAGGATAAAGGGTCCTGGAATTGCTTTTTTGGGGTGTAAGGAGGGAGTTTTATGGGCTCTATTTTCTGCTTCTAATAATGATATTTGATCTAAACAGTTCCACGCCTTGGAGTCCACGGCAGATGGGGAGTTCACATCTATGAGGATGAAAATGCTCATCCTGCCAAGCCTTTGATTCTCATCGTATCCTACCCTACAAACAGGCGGACAGCACATTTCTAGCATAAAAATATCCTCCTCTCCAGCTAACCACCTCCAGATTCCCTTCCTGAGCCTGCTCTGAGCCTGATGATTAGACATTTCTATATACATAAACATTCAGCTCATCTCCCCAAGGTTCTTCCTGTCTCACAAGCAAATCCTGAGACCAGCAGCTATTTGCAGCTCCTTGAAATACAAATGGGCTCCTTCCAAGTTGACTGCTGTGGTTGGGGCTCTCCATGCACCTCCCCAGGGCTCCTGGCTGCACCTCCCATCCCAGGACACTGAAATGCCCATCACCTCCTTCTCTGGAGACCAAACTGCTCCAAACACCCCGTGTGTGGCTGCTGTTGATGGTCAAGGGACTGGTAAAGGGCCAAGCCAAGGGACTGCGTAGACTGGGAAACATTTTGGACTGGGATGCAGCATGGGAGTGCCTGGGCATGGGCACACTTGCAGAGGGAGGTTGCAAAACCACGCCAAAACCCACACAAAGCAGTGGAGGAATGAACAACAGACGCACACGCGCGTGCAAGCTGCTTTCTCTTTGATGGAGGATTGTAGAAACATTACCTTCCCCTGGGGCTTTGCAGTGAAATAACCTGATTATTCATGAACCAGCCAGAATCATCAATCCCTCATTTATCATTTTCAACATAAATAATAAGGTCAGGAGAGGAACACACCAGCAATAAACTAGTTATAGATGTAGTGTTGAAATCTGCCCGTATCCTTTAAATATTGCCCCACTCACTGATAACAAACGGGGACCCAGCCGACTCCTCGCCCGATTCCTGCGCGTTGGATTACACGGGACACGAGCCAACACTCAGCTTTATGTGAGTGAAAGTCCATTTGGTGCTTGCGTGGGCGGCCAGCTAGGAAATGGCAGCAAATTTTAAAAAACCCACATTTGTCTTGCTGACAAATGCCTCCAGGAAATAAAAGCCTTTGTATTCTTCTTTGACCTCTTCCACTCACAGATGGGCTTTGCTCTGCTTCCGACAGCGATTTTTTTTTAGCGCCTGCACTTCCAGGATATTTATTTTATCTGCTGACGAGCACGGCTCGGAGAGGCCACGATGCACATCATATTATGGGCCTGTGGTGGCCAAGTAGGACGGCCTTGGATGGGCAGAGCTGGGTTTTAACTTCAAGTCCAGCTGTGAATGAGGCATTTTGGGATGGCGGCGCCTCTTGGAGCATCCTTGGCTGGTTGAGCACCAGCTTTACCCTGAGACACACATTGAGCCAGAGGAGAGAGCACCCAGAGCCACACAGGTCCCTCAGTGTCTGGGAGAGCAGTTGAGCATCCTTCCAGCTCTAGTCTGAGCCTGTTTTCCAAATGGGCTGAAGGTGGAGTGGAGCAGGGAATGGGGGAGCAGCCTTTGAGGCTCAGGGTGCTTTGCTGAGCTCTGCTCTGCCTGCAGGTCTGCCCTGAACTCTGCAGACTCTCCTTTCCGAGTCCCCCAGGACTTGTTCTGGCAGCACCAGCCCCGTGTGTGAGCCCAGCTGAGGCTCTCTGGTATTGAGCCACGTGTTCCCAAGGCCCCCAGGCTTGGCAGGGACCCTCTGGAGCCCAGCTCTGCCAACGGGCAGCCCCGCTCAGCACTTTGGGGGAAGGTTTCCTTTGCCCTCCCCCTGCCATTCACTTCACTCCTCCAAGGTCTCTCCTCTATGTGCACTCCAAAAGAACTGGGGAGGGAAATCACAGTGTGTTTAAACACTGCCTAATGGTGAAAAATAACATCTGGAGAACAGCCTTGCCCTTCACAGAGAGCCCTCCACCTCCACATCTCCCAGGAGGGAGCAGATCCAGAAGGAACCCATCAGCTCAGCCCTGGGACCAGCTCTCCCTGTGGGTGCCACTGGCCTGGGGACAGCAGCCACTGACCAGGGGACAGCAGGTACCCAGGAGCCCTGGAGAAGTGGGTGGCTGGCTAAAGCCACACTCACTGCTGGGAGATTTCAGAGAGTCAGGGAAGCTCAGCAAGGGGTGACTCCTTGCCCATGCCTGTGCCTCCCCTGTTGGCCCATGTCCTCCATTCCCCCAGGAAACAAACCTGCTTCATTTGAGCCTGTTTCCACAGAGGTTCTTCCTGCCAACATTAACACACTCTGCTTTACTTCCCAGCATGGCCCGGGGCAGAAAGCAACATCTGAACCTAATAAAAAGGCTGCCCTCCCCCTCAAAGAGACCCAAGAGCAACCTCTGCTATTTGGTTTCCCTTCACCAGTGAATGGAGGAGGCAGCTCCAGCTCAAGGGCTCTGGCTGGCCTGGAGGGAAGCAGGATGTTCTGGCAGCCCATGGAGACTGGTAGCTTAAAAATGAGTCCAGTGAGGTGCAGTTAGATGGGTTTCAGTGCTCAGGAGCCAGTTGGGACTTCTCACTGGAGTATAAGGACTTGTTCTTCCCTTGAACAGAATGGTGCTCTTTTTCAGTTCCAAAAACATGAAAGCTGGAAATGGCTCCAAGCCAAGGCCCAGGATTAACATTCCCATGGGGGAAAGCTCTTCTTTGGTCCAACTGGAATGCAGATCCAGACCTGGCACTCATCTTCAGGCACACACCAACCAGGTTCCTCGTGTCTGACCTCTGGCAGCTGCTTCACTTTCTGGAAAGGGCTAAGGACAAAACAGCAGCAGAAAATACTCCTGGATCTTGGGCAGAGCTAGATCAGGACTTCACAGTAAGTCTGGGCTTTGGCAAACAAACACCTGAGTCAGTGGAGTCCAAACCTCTTCAGAATCCCTGTCTCACTGGAGCTGATTTGGAGCCCATCAGGCCACACCTGCTGACAGCTGTGCAGAGCAGTTCAAGGAACATAGTGAGTTAGGATGGAGTGTCTTCAACAGCAACCTCCTGGATGGTGCTGCTTGGTTATTTGCTCTTCATGAAACCTCCCCTTCCTCCTGTGCCATTGGAGGCAGAAGAGGAACTCCCAGAAGCTCCTGGCACTGCCCCTCTCCCTGGGCACAACGTTTTCCACAAATACTGACCTGCAGCCTTATGGAACAACTGCCTCTGGTGAGACCTCAGAACCACCTCCCCAGGGCTCCTGCTGGCTCCAGGAGTTTCCTAAGCATCTGCTCAGGAGCACTGGGGCTGCCATGGCAATTCATAATGACAAATCTAGGTGCACCATCGTTAGCATGGCCAGTGTGGTCAGCATCTCCCCTGCCCTGACTCACCTCAGCAAACACTGCAAAAGTTTTCTCCAAGCTGAACATGCATTTAGTCATCAAAGAAATTGCAAATGACTAATAAATATGAAAAGAAGTTGGGGAGCAGCAAAAATTTCTGGACCAAGATCAGTCTGTACTGACAACTGCTGCTTTTCCTAAGCAAAAGTACCCTGCAGAGTTTAAAACAGCATCTGACTTCAAAGCAGACAGCTCTCCAGATGGAGCTTACCACCCCTGCAACACCCTGTGCTTCATCAGGTTCCATGCATTCACAGAGGGACAGTGGGATTATTTCCAGAGAAGGGAAGCACAGCCCAGGGGCTCGAGCCATGTGTGGCTGCTGCCCTCCCCACGATGCTGGAGGTGAAGCTGATCTCTGGGCTGGCACCAGGGGCAGCCCCTTCTGCCTGCTCTCCTTTTACAGGGGCCAGCGAGAGGAAAGGCTCACCTGACAGCTGTGCCTGAGCTCAGATCAATGCAGTCCCTCCTCGGTGGGATCCTCACACCCTCCTGGAAAGCAGGAGCCAGGAAATGCAGTGCTTGCAGCACAAGGATTTCACCCTTTGACTCTGTTCCGGCAGATTCCCGGTTCAGGGCGTGCAGGCAGATGCTGTCAATGTCACAGGGGTGGCTTTGGTCACCCTGGTGCCACCAGGGGAAGGGACCTGCAGCCCAGCAGGGTCTGGCAATGTGCCACATGCTGGTGGCTGCCCAGGCTTCACCTCCCCAGGCCCCCCAGTCCCTGCTAGGGGAATGAACACAGCTGGAGAACTGTGTGCCCATGGTTTCCATTTCAGGGGTATTTCTGCAAAGCTGGCTGGTTGGTTTGTTGGTTTTTTTGCTTGTGCTCAGCCCCTCTGAGCACTTGCCCTTCAGTAACACCAACACCAATCTCAGATCACTCCAGATCCAACTGCTCCAGCCTCCTGTCGGTGGCCAGTGATTTATTACCCCTCCACTGCCTGGAGTCCTGACAAATCCTTTTTGGTAATTGCAGGAGGCCAAAAAACGAGAGGATAAATAAACCTGACAATTAATTCAGCTGTTACTCACACACACACAGTGACACTCATTCCCAAGTCTCTTATGAGCCCAATTGTCCCCAGATGGCAGAGAAGCCAGGCAGAGCTCAGCCAGCCTGGGCACCTCTGCCTCTGCCCAGC
This sequence comes from Peucedramus taeniatus, assembly GCA_013400575.1. Taxonomy (NCBI): domain Eukaryota; kingdom Metazoa; phylum Chordata; class Aves; order Passeriformes; family Fringillidae; genus Peucedramus; species Peucedramus taeniatus. The sequence goes on from WBNO01030080.1 coordinate 752,633, forward strand.
ACCCTCCAGGGTCCCAGTGCTGATAAGAGCCAGGCATCCCACCAAAAGCTGCTTTATTTTCCTTCCAAGTTATTCCCAGCCTGCCCTGTCTCATGTCCTGCCAAGATCAGCTCTTTAGCCCTCTGCCTCATTATCACAGAGCAAATATAATTTCATGAAAATCACAAGAACTGATGTATGGCTATTTGGATTGCAATTGTCAGGAGAGTAGAAAATGCTTCCTGCTGTTCAGAGCCCAGGAACAGCCTCTGGCCAAAGGCTCAGCTGGGGAGCCCCTGCTCTGCTGGGGCTGGGGGCCACCATCGTGGGAGGACACAGGGCTGGGTGCTGCCAGCACAGAGCTGTGGTATTCTGGTGTGATTTGTACCCTTAAAAAAAAATAAAAATCTTGCCCTGCTCATCACTGGGTACCCCAGCTGCACCCCAGTCCCCTTCATCCCCTGCAGGGCACCTGTGGGATGGTGCCCAGTGCAGTGTCCTGGGTGCACAACAAGGACAGCCTCCACCTCGTGCTCTTTTCTCCCTGCTCTTGTCATTCAGCCTGGCCTAGCTAAAAAAAAACAACCAAACAAAAAACCCCCAACAAAACATCTTGTTTTAATTCTTTCTAAAAGAAAAAACAAAATTCTCTAATCCTGACTAAACACCAATTCATCACCAGAAGGTCACAATGCTCCTGCACCTTCTCAAGAGGGCAAAGGTATCAGGGGCATCTTTTATCTTCCCTTTCTCCTCAAAAACTCCTGTCTGCCTCTTAAAATACAAGGGAGTGTGGATTGCTGACATCTTTTTATTGCTAGTTTTCAAAGCCATCTGCTTTTGTCCCATTTCATTTTCATCTCTTTATGTAAGAGCTTTGCAAGTAGACCTAAAGTTTTCCATCATTAAATTCTAAGTGTTGGCCTTGCATTGAGAGTTTTCCCACCTTCTCTTTCTTCAGCATCAGTGTGAATTATTGACCAGGGAGATGGCTGTCAGCCCTTGTCAGCATTTAAACCCTGATGTGAGAGGTTGAACAGCCCAGCTCCTGTTTGTACTGGTTATTAACTTACTCTAATTGCCTTCAGAGTGGCAAAAGCCTTTCCATGAAGGTTTTTCAACAAAATCTCTGGTCTCAAGAGATCTTTAGGCTGATTTTTAAGAGCCAGCAGTGTCTGCCCTGTGCACTGCCATGGCAGCTGCTTGCTGGAGGAGCACATGGAGACAGAGGAGGCAGATTTGGTCAGTGTGGGTACATACCTGGAGGGATTTCAGAGGGTGTCCCAGCAATCCAGATGATCCAGGGTGAATCTCAGCAGCACAGAGAAAGAAACCTTTTGGGTATCCCTTGGGCAGACAAACCAGTGCTGGCAGAAGGCAGGGATGAAATGCTCCTTGCTGTGCTCAGGAAAACATCAATTGTGTAAAATCCATTTCTGAGCCCCAGGAAGGGCAGCAGAAGGCCCTCAAACCACCTGAGAGCCATTCAGTGGACTGAATTCCATACAGCTCCTCATTCACAGCCATCCCCCTCGGCTCAGTGACCCCCACCCATCACTCCCCACCTCACTCCCAGCCTCCAGGGGGACCTGGGCACTCCCAGCTGAGTTACTCACACCTCATGGGACAAGTGTTGGAGGTGAAGCAATTCAGACCCACAATCAGATCCCAGGGCTTCTTAATTAGGTTGCATTTCTTAACTAGGTAATACCTCATTAGCCTCCCCCAAACTTTCCTACAGCCCTGGGTGAACGAGACAAGGGTCTGGGGGTGCTCACTGTGCCTTCATAGATGGACAAACAGCTGCTGCCATCACCCCTTGGTCCCCTCAGCCCATTTTACCTCGGACACCCCATCAGTGCCAGCACAGGGATCCCCCCTCCCCTGACCTGCAGCCACCCCGTGAGCAGCTCATCCTGCCCAGGCTCACACACACCCACAGCAGGAGCTGCTTTCTGCTGCCAAATAAGTTTTGGGTTGGGTTGGTTTGTTTGCTTTTTTATTGTTGAACCAGCAGGGCAGTGGTCGGGCACCGAGCACAGTAACAGTGAACAAACCCGGCAGCTCCAGCAGAACCACCCCCTCCCCTCTGCAGCAAGCTGTGGAATTATTTACACCTGGTGGTCCCTCCACAGCAGCTGTGCACAGGCTGGGTACACACAGAGAGATTTTCCCCTCCCAGTACAGTTCAAGAGATAAATTGTCCAGTGATTTGTTTGCGTTTGTACAAGTTACAAAGTTGGTAGAAGTGAAGTTTAAACTCGGGGTTTTGGAATAGTTTAAATGTGAGTTTCTCCTGGATTGCACAACTGCAGCCGACAGCACGAGGAGCTGCTGTCAGACCCTGCTGTGGGATTTTGGGGTGCTCGGGGATGCCTCAGGGGGGAGAATGGGGCCAGAGGAGGAAACACCACAACCTACAGGAGCAGCAGCTCCTCCTTTCCCAAAACCACATCCCTGGGTCCACATCTGAGCAGGTGAAGTGGGGCCATCCCTCTGCAGCCTCCAGGACTGGGGGGAATCCCCACAGAGCTGCTCTGGGGCTCCTGCCCACACACTGCCAGCTCATTGATGTGGCACAAATTAATGAACCTGCAGCAGGAGGATGCTCTGCTCCTGCACCCCAGCACGGGGGCTCAGAGCTCCCCAGTGGGAGCTGGGGCTGCTCTAGTGCTCTCCTCAGAGTCCCCCCACCCCAGGGGCAGCTCCAGGAGGGGCTGGGTGGGGATGGGGAGACCCAGGAAGACAGAGAGTGCCAAAACCAAGCAGTGCTGTGGCCAAGTGTGGGGCTGAGCTCTCAGCAAGGGGGGCTCCCCAAGAGGAGGAGAAAACCCACCTGTCCTGGCCTCAGCTGGTCTCCTGCACCCCTGGGCTGCTCCCCAGCCTAGGGCAGGCAGGATGGGGGTACATGGCACAGCCAGGGCCTGAGCTCCTGCACGGAGCTGGCAACATCAGCAATGCTGTCACGTTCCCCCATTCAGGAACAATGCCAAAGGATCCCCCTGAGCAGGGGGGGAGGCTGCTGGGGCCCTGCAGCATCTCAGTGTCACCCCAGCCCACAGGACTGTCCCCTCCTGCACACACTGCCCTGCCCAGCAGCTGCTGGGTGACATCTGCCCAGCCATCCATGCAGCACCACTGAGCCACAGACCCTGGAAGGGCTGAAACACCCTCACCAACACCTCAGAACTCTTCTGCCACGCTCGTGGCAGATCACAGCCTCAGGTATTGCTGTGCACTGGGCTCCTGGCCAGCCCCAGCCCCTCACCCTGCACACACAGAAAACAGTGCAAGTGAGAGGAGAAGACAAACACAGCTCCAGGGTTGGCACTGAAGGTGGGACAGGCTCTTCTCTCCATCCCATGGCTCTGGTGCTGCCCATGGCTAACAGGGAGTGCAGCCCAGCCCTGCCCAGCTGGGGCAGCTCCTGGCTGGAGCTCCTGGCCCTTCCTGATGTCCCCACACCCGGCTGCAGGGCTGGCACGGGGTGCCCACATGGGGAGGGACCCGAATGCCACCCCAGCACCTCCAGTGCCCTTCTCTGGCCCTCTGGGCACGGCTCGGCCCTCGCTGGGTCACTGCCAGGGCCTGTGGTGCCACTGGGCCACCCCTGCAGCCACCATCCCCCTACAGCGCCTTGCTGCACATCTGCAGACACCAAGAGCACACAGTATTGCTACTGTGCCAAGTGGGAACTTTATTCTTTGCTGTGGTTGGGGATTTTCCCGCTATTTTTTCCGAATCAGCTAAGGAGGCGGCTTTGAAGTTGGGTCAGATTTGGATAATTTTTTTTTTTCCCAGCAGAATCTGCAACATTTTAATAGCGTTTTGCCCAGACATCAGCTCTGTGAGTTTGTACAGCTCAGAGCCACGGAGACACCAGCAGCAATAACCTGGGAACGCAAAGACTTTCCACAGCGCTTGTGCATTGTCTCGGATTTTTTTTCTTAAAAAAAAAAAAAAAAAAAAAAGCACAACAGAAAAGACACAAACATCGATGAACATTTAAAAACCTGTACATTGTAAAAAAACAAAACAAA